>VWPU01016397.1:0-73262 GCA_013398955.1 Callaeas wilsoni
ATAATTACAAATTATAAAGAATTTTGGAAAATGTTCAAAAAATCTAAAAGCATAATTTTATTGGCGTCTATTAAGTGTGATAATTGCACACTCACCAGAGAATTCCCTTCTAAAAAAATAATAGAAAAATGCAGAGGCTCTTGCACATGGAACACGTGCAACACCAAGTTTAGGATCGATCTTAGGTCACAGAGAGGAACTGAATGTTTGGTCCCATTTCTGAGAGGACAAGAGGAATCGGCCTCAAGTTGCGCTAGGGTAGTGTCAGCGTGTTTATTAGGGAAGATTTCTTCCCTGGAAGAGTGGTTAAGCATTGAAAAGTGCTGCCCAGGGAGCACTGCCCAGGTGGAGTTGCCATCCCTGGAGATGTTCATAAGTGGCATTTGGTGATACGGTTTAGTGGCCATGGCAGTACTTGGTCAAAAATTGGACTTGATGATCCTGGAGATTTCTCCAGCCTGGAGAAATCATGGTTCTATGATTCACATGATTTGTAGTATGCTGATGGTATTAAAAAAAACATTTGATGGTATGCAAAAACATTGTATTGCTAACCAATTCCTGTGGCTCTACAGAGCTCCTGGAAAAGGAAACTACATCTTTGTAATGCTGTTAAACAGTCTTCATTCTTCTTTCTTTACATTTCTGGAAACTCAGATGTAAATATTCTAGCACAAACTTAATTGTCGTTTAATAAAGAGACTGACTTCTAAGTCCTTTCTCCAGTGCATGATGATACATGAATTTTTTTTCCACCATATGTGATTTCACCTAGGAGTCAGCCCCACTAATTATTAGCAAAGGATTTCTCAAGTTAATAATCTTCTTAGAAGACACTTGGGACCTTAACCGGTGTTTACTGCAGGACCTTTTGAAATGTAAATCACTTCTGCAAACTTCAGAAAGCTCCGAACTCTGGTTGGATTCATTTGTAAGTAGTTAAAGATCAAAGTCACTACAGCCCAGAAAGAAGATACAATATCTTTTTGTTCCAAAATGTTGATTTATTTTCCCCACAAACTTTCACAGCAGTGTTTGGTCTCATACTTTTTGGTACCTGCAAACAGCAGTCAGAAATCCTTCTGGCTGTTTCTCTAAAGATTAATGAGTTGCAAGATACATTTCTTTATTTCATAACCTTTACTATCACAGGAGGTCACTCAATCTGTGAAGGTGACAGCTATGGATATAACTTTACAACATTAAAAATGTGTGACCCACAGTAAATTACACAACTTGTTCTTTTTGTGGGCAGTGCTGTCAGCGTTTTTCATCTGTGGCTTGTCTGCAGACCAGGAGAGCTCTTGCAGCCCCATTTGTCATGTGGAGAGATTTCCATGGTGGAGCCCGTTAAAAAATTCTCATGGACCACTTTATCAGAAGTGAAGTGTCTGAACTTATCCATTACACAAAGTCAGGAGGAACTGTAGCTGCTTGAAAAATACATCAAGCCATTTTTATCCCGACCCCTATTTGAAGCTATTCCACTAGTTCCTAATATGCATTAGAGAAATTATTCCAGCCTGTGAGTTCTGGTGCCATCTGGATGAATTAATTTCAACACACTACCCCTGTTATAGTTTCAGACATAATGATTCAGTTGTTGGTACATTGATTTTCCAGCTTCTTTTTCACTCTTTACTGAAAAGAAATGGCTGTGAAGGTCTATATATGCAGTATGGATTATTTAAAATACTGGAAACATCTGAAGTTATTTGTAACTGTTGTAACACACAAAGGTACCTTCTGCTGCACCTGTGAGAATGGTTTGGGTTGGAAGGGGACTTAAAGCCCATCCAGTGCCACCCCCTGTCATAGGCAGGGACACCGTCCACTGTCCCAGGGTGCTCTAAGCCCCATCCAGCCTGGCTTTGGACACTTCCAGGGATGCAGGAGCAGCCACAGCTTCTCTGGGCAGTGTTAAAGCATGACTGAATTATTAAGGTTGGAAAAAAGACCATCGAGTCCAAGCTGTGCCTGATGCCCCCTTGGTCATCAGCCTAGAGCACTGAGTGCCACCTCCAGGCCTTCCTTGGCCACCTCCAGGGGTGGGGACTCCACCACCTCCCTGGGAAGCCCCTTCCAAGGCCTGACCACCCTTTCCAGGAAGAAATTCCGCCTGATGTCCAACCTGACCCTCCCCTGGCACAGCTTGAGGCCGTGCCCTCTCATCCAGGCCCTGTTCCCTGGGAGCAGAGCCCGACACCCCCCCGGCTCCCCCCTCCTGTCAGGGAGTTGTGCAGAGCCAGAGGGTCCCCCCTGAGCCTCCTTTTCTCCAGGCTGAGCCCCTTTCCCAGCTCCCTCAGGCTCTCCTGGGGTTCCAGCCCCTTCCCCAGCCCCGTTCCCTTCCCTGGACACGCTCCAGCCCCTCAAGGTCTCTCTGGCCATGAGGGCCCAGAACTGGACACAGAACTGGAGAGGCCTCAGTAGTGCCAGCACAAAAGGACAGTCATGACAGGAGTGCAGCCTTTCTACATATCAAAACATCATTTAAGCGTAAAAAAATGTTTTATCAAACTTCAGCATATGATGGTTTTCTCTCTTTTCTTAGCACTCAATTTAAAAAGTAAGTGGAACATGTCAGTAATTAAAAAAAAAGGACAAAATTCTTTATAAAGCCCAATTTATCCTAACTAGAACTTGGTTACTCAAATACTGAGTAGAGGGGTGGTTTTTTAGTCCTGTCCAAGTCACAGATGCAAAACTCAGTAGATTAGGCCAGCGAGTATTTCAGGAGGCATTACAAAAGTCAGGTCAGAGATCAGAGAAGAAAAGAAGAGGATATAAACCCCAGGTCATTCCCATGCACGGATAGGAGCCTGAGGTACCAGCTATAATTAGCTGGGACTAAAAAGCATGGCTAACTTTCCTGCTGGAATAAATGGGCACAGTTTTCCCAAAGCCAGCACATCTATGACATTTACACTGGCGGAATACCTGACCCACATTCCCCCTGGTCCTTTCAAACTCATTTTGCCCTGCTAACTCCATCATTTCCATCCATCCTGCTGCAATCCTTACTGCTGCCTCTTCACCCTCCCATCTCCCAGCTTTTGTCGTAGTAACCCCATTTACAATACCTATTTACCTTCCTTACTGGTGGATAGAGCAGGTGGATTAGCATGATTCTGAACAGATAATTTTAGGGATATATCTCCTTCAAAGAGGAGATGAAAAATGGTGCAGTAGAGCTGGACAGATACTTCTAAAAAAGCTAGAAAAGACAGTTAGTGCTCAGCATGAGGGGAGGGAGGGAGGGTGGAAAGGTTAATACACTCCACAGAGCCATTGCTTAAATTAAACCTGGCCTTTGAATGCTATCTCGCTCCAAGATACACCGGATACTATCTCAAATTGCCTTGGCCTTGCTTTTTTCTTCTCTCCCTTTCATCCTTTCAGTGAGTCCTGACTCCTGTCAAAGGCACCTGACAGAAAGTCTGAACTCCAAAGCATTCTCAGAAAAGAGCTTAGATGAGCTTTCTCCCTCTCCACCCCGCTCTCTTCCCCTTCTCCCACACATTTTTCCGCTCACACCTTGACTGCAAGCTGCCAATTCCTGAGCAGGAGCACTCAGCCACAGCTCTTCCTGGGGAAAGCAAAACACTGACAGGCACCTGGAAAACTAAGAAGCAGGGAAAGACCAAAGTAGGAAGAGACAAAATGTGAGCAAAGCCTGCTCTGATTGCACAGGTAATACATGTTCGGCTGACCCTTGGTGTTGAGCCACATGGAAAATCTAGGGAACATAAAGAGTTTTCTTAATAGGGAAACACTGCACAACACCTGAATAGTTACTCTGGGGAGGAAATCACTCAATGCCCTCATTGCTTGCTGAAACTGGAGAGCTCAGCTTGGGCACCAGCAAATTCTCTGGGTGTGTCTTCTTTTCTCCTCCTTCTTCTCGCTTCCCCTTCTCTCATTATTGCACAGAGGTCACAGAATCACAGAATATCCTGAGTTGGAAAAGGACCATCCAGCCCAAGCCCTGTCCCTGCACAGACACCCCAAGAATGCCACCCTGTGCATCCCTGAGGGCACTGTCCAAACACTCCTGGAGCTCTGGCAGCCTTGAGGCCGTGCCCGTTCCCTGGGGAGCCTGTTCAGTGCCCAGCACCCTCTGGGGGAAGAACCTTTCCCTGATCTCCAACCTGACCCTCCCCTGGCACAGCTCAAGGTGAGGCAACCAGGAGCTTGGAAGAAGTTATAAATAAACTTCATGGGCTCAGACTTCCCCTGGGCACCCAGGAGGCCATGTGTACCACAAGAGGCTCCTCAAATTGTAGGATTTCCAAGGATTTCCAAACTTCCTAATACCCATATCATAGCTAGTGATTCCAAGCTAATTATGAACTGACAAACATCATAAAGTCCAATTGCTGGGATCTGAATGGAATAATCCATCTCTAATTCAAGAAAATTGCCACACTTACTCTCGATAATTAAATATTATGTGCATGTATAATTAATAGATGTCTAAACCATCCAGAACAACAAATCCATCTTCATTTCAATTTAACAACAGAGGGCGTTTAAATGGAAGCTGATTGATGCAATGGAAACGGATGGATGCAATCACAGTGTTTACTTTTTTTTCCCCCAGTTCTTGAAAGCAATTCTTTACAAGCTCATGGCACTGAGAAACTCCACTTCCATGGAATTTAATGGCAAAATTCCCCAGGGGATTACCATGACAATGGATTCTGACAACACATACCCAGGGCTTTGAAAACTCCGTCCTAATGTTTCTTCCGGGATGTGTACAGTCTCTCACAGTGGGAATTTTCGAATCCAGTGGCTTAGTTATATGGAATTTTATACTCAAGCTATTTCCAGCTTTACAATGGCTACAAGCATTGTACAGCGATTCCTGGGAAACACACCTGATCCAGGTTACAGCTCAAATTAACGCAGGAAGCAGGCTGGCTTCCGTTCACACTGATTACATTTCAAATGGGCCTTCAGTGCATAATGATTAATATTTCACTATAATTATTTGTTCCAATTAAATGTAGCATGATTAAGCAACATTTTCCCCTGTGAAGCTAAACTGCATTTTTTTCTTAAAAAAAAAGCAACGATAAAATTAATTAAGGGAGGTTTGACTTGCTTATTTTGCCATTTAAACTGCTCTTCTTTTTCCATTGCTAATTGAGAAATTTCATTTCTCCAGTATAGTTCTATTGTACACAAAAGAGGCTGCAACCTGGTAATTAGAAGGAAAAAGGACTATTGCTGCCCAGAAACATTAAAAATAGAGAAAAGCCATTCAGAATGTTAAGACCAATAATAGCTCCTGTTGATTTGGTCACCAGCTTTATTTGACAAGAAGTTCTGAATACTTGGTTTATGAAAGATACCAGATACAACAGCAGGAAGAAACAGACTCTTTATTCCATTATTTGAAATTTCCATGAAATAAAATTTAAGCAAGATGAAAGGTACTTAAAAACCCCCATATTTTCTTAGTATATTTCTCAGACTGGAAGGTTGACTTCTGAAGAACTGTCAGAGTCGTGTTTTTTTCTGGAAGAACCTCAATTGTGACTCCTGACCACACAAAGAAGCAAAGTGGCTCTTTAGTAGAACTTTCACAGCAGAGAAGTTCTAACTTGCTCTGGAATTCCTTTCCCTTGGATATTCATTATCTTCTGGTGATATTTTTAAACCTGCCTATGGGATTTGGATGCCCAATTCCCATTAAAATTAAAATGGGAAATGAGTAACCAAATTAATTAATTGAATTAGAATTAATGAGAGCTGGGCATCCATATCCTTAAGGCAAGTTTGAAAATTCCAGCCAGTCGAGTTTTAGGAGAATGCATATATTTCAGGACATAAATATCTGCCCTGGATGTGCATTGACCTACAGGAAACAGGGAGCGGTGTTTCTGCCAGACAGTGAAAAACACTTCTCTCAGTGTAGGAAAATATCTCCAAACACTGACCAATGCTAAAAAATGACAGAATTAAACCCCATGTAGATCTACATCCACACCCTAGGCAATGGCTGTTCATAATTCAGTGTAATTCAGATAATAAGAGCTATCAGAGCATGATTTAGAGCTGCAGTTTGATTTTTAAAGAGGGATTGTCATAATATATTTAAACATTAGTATATACTATTATTCAGAGCTTCCCACAGATTTTCCTGTCACTTCAAACATTATTATTTTATATTTCTAGAAGAGATCAATCATTTCCATTTAATATATTTAAAATTACTGATTTCTCCCCCCATACCCTGCATAGCTCTCCTATCATAAAAAACAGTCCACAAAGTTTATGGGTCAGCAAGAAGGTGGCTAATAACACAAATCATAGATTTATATCAGCACTGGAAGTAGGATTAGGGTCTCCCAAAAGTATTTATACTTTTGCTGACAACTAAAATCACAGAGCAATAGAAACAGCAATGTATCTGTGGCAGCCTAATGGACTTGGACTTAGTTTGTTTTGCAGTTTTTAGAGTGAACTCTCATTTACCAGAAGACTTTATACTGAGTTTTTAACTATCCCACTCTCATTTTTGCTACAGTGAAGGATTTCTGGATGTTCAGGGATCTCACTACCAGTCAGCCAATTTTTAAAACAAATTCCTTTCACGTCAAAGCAAAGGTGTCATATTTCAGTGACATAAACAGAATTCTTCTGAGAGTTGAAGATGTGGCAAATGTGAAGCCTGTGTTTTATTGAAGAACAGAACTTTCTATTAAATAATCCAGGTATTGTAGGAAAGGTAATAGTTGGCCAAGCAATATATAGTTAATGTCTTAACACTGACAGTCCTCTCTCTAGGTAGAACTTCAGATTCCCTTCATGCCTTTTGAAGAGTTTCTTAATCTCCTATAACCCAAAGTACACGTTGGCAAAGCAGCTCCAGGTGAATCACTGCATATCCCAAAATCCTGGATGTGCCCACATCTTGTGCTACCCCTGGAAGGGGTGACCGAGGCCAGCTTGGAGGGGGCTTGGAGCAATCATGTCTGGGGCATAAAGCCCATCCAGTTCCACTCCCTGCCATGGGCACTACAACCTTCCACTACTCCAGGTTGCTCCAAGCCCATCCAACCTGGCTTTGAACAATTTCAGGGCGTGGCCTATAAGTACTCTCCTCCCCAATCCATTCAGATGCAAATCCAAGAACTGCTGGTGGAAAAAAAAGTTAAGAAAATTAAGAAAGTTTGAGAAAAATCCTGTAAAAACACAAAGTTTATTCACTGTCCTGTGATGACCTGTGATATATGTCATTATTGGCCACATCTCTCTGTTCACTGCCCTGAAACTTCTCCAGCTTTCTCTCCTTCTGCTCCGTGTTTTATTAGTTTCTTTCTAATTTATCACCACACACATCCAAACAAGAAGCTGTGTCCTATTAAGCACTTTACAGGATTTACATTATACAGCCATTACTGGAAATGTTGAGTGTCATTAATAAAACTGCTGCTAATTTTAAATAAACTCCACCATTTCACAGAGGAACATGAGCAGATATAAAAGTTGGGAAAAAAATCAGATTTATAATGTCATAAAGGATAATTACCGAGAACATTATCAAAGCAAAATTTCTACTCTTCTCCCTGTAATTACTGTCCAAGGATCTATTTAGAACTTTTGCTTCCTCTAGGTAACATAACAGTGGTTCAGAGGATACACAGCACAGCTCATTGATGTAGATCTGGAGGGGAATTACTGTATGAGGAATTTGGCTGAGGGCACTAGGTTTGTTCAGCCTGGAGAGCAGGAGACTGATGGGAGACTCACTGAGGGCGGCAGGACACAAGGGAACAGCTGGAGCTGTGCCAGGGAGGGTCAGGCTGGAGATCAGGGAAAGGTTCTTCCCCCAGAGGATGCTGGGCGCTGAACAGGCTCCTCAGGGAATGGGCACGGCCCCAAGGCTGCCAGAGCTCCAGGAGTGTTTGGACAACGCTCCCAGGGATGCACAGGCTGGGATTGTTGAGGTGTCTGTGCAGGTCCAGGGGCTGGACTGGATGATCCTTGTGAGTCTCTTCCCACTCAGGATATTCTGTGATTCTATGATTCTTCAGTGCTAGAGAGCTAGAAAATAAATAGTATCCCAAATAACTTCTACCCACATCTCAGTTTTCAGCAGGTCCAAAGGTTATTTGGGTTTTTGGTTTTTTTAAGAATCTCTGCACAGGAAGTGTTGACACCCACCAACTGCAAACCCCAAATGAAGCCTGGCAGTTGTCAGATACAATAATAAAAGAAGAAAGCTGTGAAAATTTCTCCTTTAGAATCTCTGCATTGTGCTCCCAAGTGGCTCTAAGTTGTTGCAGATGTTCTTTGCGGTGCCGGTGTTAATGCTTCACACTGCCTGGGCCGGATGCTGCCGTGTGTTTTATGTGTGATGGGAAGAAGAGGGGAAAATTACATTCTCAGCCAATTCACATCACCACTTCCCTAAATTCCTGGGAGACACTGGCAGGGTAGGATCTGCAACAACAGCCTCTCCTGGGAGAGCTGCAGTTAAGTGTCCATAGATGTTAAAGTGTTCCAATACAGGCTGATCCGTAGGGATGACACTGGCACTCACTAAGCTGTTACAAGCCTGCGACAAACCTCCAGAGACCTTTATTTACTGCACTGTTATTCTTCCCGGAGCCCAGATAATTGGAGCAATCCAATTTACAGTCTGGCTGACAACAGTCAGATGTGTTGGGGTGTTAGAGGGGACCTTTGATGTGACCTATCAGTGAACTGTATCTGTATTTGAGGAGAGGTTAAAGCCAAGTTCAATCTGCATTCTCCCTAGGGAATTTTATGGTACTTTCCAAACCACAGACTTGTCCCATATTTCACCCTTGCCGCAAACCCCAGCTGATATATTCACTGTATGTACTGCCTAACTATTTCTTTCCAGCTGTTTCACACGTGCCTGTTGCTTTTCCATTAGCAAATCCGGAGGCACTGTCCTTAGGAAAGCAGCACAAAATCATTTCAGTGGCTGTGGTGGAAAGCTTTTTCCCTGTTGCTCGTACACTGGCTCTCTAGTCCTGTGCACTGAGGGCACTTTCAATCTAATTTGGGAATATTGGGCAGAATGGAAGCTTTGGACAAGGTTTATTAGGGCGATCCTCCTGCTGAGTCACAAGGTGCAGCAAGGAACCCCTGGCTTTCCTAAGTCCTTCTCAGAGGGGACTCTGGATGTGGCTGGATCCAATCCCAGTCCCAAGCTTGGTTTGCCTCAAGGATTGTACAGGTGTAATTGAACCTTTGTGTGAGGATGGCAACCCAAATGTAGTTATATGGATAATAAAATTATTTATTTAAAGTGATGATGATAATAAATATCTTAATCAGAATTGTTTACTACAAAGTGTAGACAGCTCTAACTATAAGCACAGTACAGTATTTATTGAAGCAATGATATTAAAACTAGAAAAACAGTTATTAAGTAGGGATTGATGTCACTCACCCATCCCAATGACCAAATCTCTTTCCTTAGCCTCAAGGAGTGACCTTGAGGGTGTCCCAACTCCAGGGGGGAATCTCCACACACTCACAGAAGCGGGATGTTAGACCTTCCTGTTAAAAATTGGGGCTGGGTTTTTATGGCCTAAAGTGACTGATGTCAGTGCTTCCCACAAATTCATTTGATGGACAAATGCTTAATATTTAAAAATGCTAAGCAAACTATTCAGTAACAGAAGGGCTTAGTCTGGCTTTTGGCTTTACATCAGCGGATTTTTTTCCCAAGTGTGTGCACACAAGACCAACAAAACAGCCTCACATTGACTAATATTTATTAATAAGCAGTGTCTGAAACCAATTAAAAGCTGAAAAACAGTCACCTGAAAGAGCTTCTCTCTGTCTCAATAAAAATATCTAATAAGTAATAATTTTCCCAACAGGGAGCCTGCTTAAAAAAGCTTGCATGTTCTTCTGTCATCTCTGTGGTCTTCAGAGGTTTCTTTCCATACTTCTCCCACAGTTTTAAAACAAAAAGGAGAAAAAAGAAAATGAGATTCTGGATTAATTTTTGTAGGCCCAGAAAATGATAAGTCAGGTGTAATTATGCCTGAACTGATCTTACTCACCTTGACCGTGCCTTTGAAGATCACAGCATTCAGTAAATCTTCATCTGTGTGGAGCTGACACAAAGTTTAGCTCATTCCAGCTGCATCTCAGCAGAACATCTCTCACTTTTTCCATCATATCTCTGTGTTTTGGTCAAAACAGAAACAGATTTCTGTAAAATTTATAGAGAATATGGAAAAATAGAATAGAATCATTCAATTGGAAGGAACCTGCAGTGATCATCTTGTCCAACTTTCTCACCAGTTCAGGGCTGATTGACAGGTTTGTGAACCAGTAGAGGAAGTTTTATGCCAGATAAGGACCTTTGAACACCAAGATAAGTCTTTCTTGGTCCAGCTCCAGTCACAATAAGAAACCAAGAGTTCCAATGTCTTATTTCACTTATTATGAGATCATAGAAACAGTTATTTTCTTTCAGTATTTTTCTTTTTATGGCCACAAGCTTATGCAGCAGTCCATCCCTTCCCTTTCACGTCCTTACACTGCCACCTAAGTTTAGGGTGAGCATGAGACAAAATAGCTCCATACATTTATTTTTATTACCAAAAAGCCTTGAAGGCTCAGGAAATACAGCACTTGCTATGGAAGTGCTGGAGGTTTTCATGCTGGCATAGTCACTGTCTCTAAAAACTTACCAACTTGACATAATGAAAAGTGTAATGAAATACTCTATATAAAAGCATGGCATTGAAACTGTGGTTTTTATTAAAAAATAGTACTTCAGGAAGCAGTCAAATTTGAAATTATAGTTAATTAGATTATTCAAGTCAAATTGCTTGTTCTAGGAAGCATGAGTAATGAAAACACTCTTGTTATATTTTAATTTTTATACAAGTCAAATATTTGTTTCAGAAATTTCCCAGATGTAATAAAAAGGGATAAAGCCAGAAAGGAACGTTAAGAGCAAAATTCAGTTGTTGAGTTGAATCTATTTCTTCTCCAGCTTTTTGCTTGTTTGTCTTTCCTGTTTTACCAACAATTCTCACCTCACTATTGCATGATTTTTCACTTTAGCCAATGAACCAGAACAATCAATCAGCTTTACTGTCCTTCTAAAATCTTTGGAGTCTCAAAAAAATCCAGCCACATATATTGAGCAACTTGCTCAAGGTCACAGAAAGAACTACGAAATTATCCAAGTCACAGTCCAATGGCTTGGACCTCCTCCCTCAATAGACCTCATTAATAAAAACTGGCTGAATTATATTAATAGGAATTAATTGTTTCCAGGCTGGAGCTGAGTTTGATAGGAATAGGATCCAACTGGCTCTCTGTGGCATTCCTAACCCTTAACTATAATATGTGTGTATAAGGCTGTGGCAAATGAAAGGACTCATATGAGCATCGTTCTGAGAGAAAAATTAAATATGTAGGTCAAGAGGCAAGCAAAGACAAACCAGGTTCATGCATTTGGACCACACAGTGGAAGTTTTATTTGTTTATTTTGTATTGTTTTATTTGCTTTGCCACGACAGGGCTTTTCTACAGGCTCTCTCTCATGCCTATTAATTAATGTTTATGACGACTATGGTGTGACAGATGAACATCACTCAATATCCTTAGACATAGCATCATAATGGTCCCCTTGGTTCCATTTTACAGCTTGAAGCTCCTATTTCAGTTTCCCTGCTCCTTTTGTCTGCCAGCCTTTTCTACTCAGCAATGTGCATTCTGTGCCAATTAATAAGCAAATTAATGCCATAACAAAAGCTCCTCCGCTTTAGTTTAGAGATTTCCCCTCTAGATTTTCTTTACCTTCCTCTCTGAGCTGATGACAACCCTTATCAGATTTATTACCTTTGTCAATCAGTAGATTATGAGCATTCATCTGAGACAAGAGTTACTCACCAAAGGAGACAGGAATTTGCATGTAAACAACCTGCTTAATTTCTCCTGCTAAGAGCCTGGCTGGAAATGCCCGTTCATTAAACTGGAGGTTACAGAACCAAGGCCTGTTTTCAACCAAAATACCAATATTTTCCCCATTTCTCATCCTTCTCCCCACCATTAGTGCAAAATCCCAGAGCACACAATGTGCTAGCCACAAATTTTGTCCATCAAAACTTCAAAACTGGGTCTTGTTCTAAACTTCCTCCAAACTCAAACTGACTTCTTAAAGATTTTAATAAAATCAGCTTAAAACACCCCAAAAACTAAACCAGGCAAACGCAAAGATCACCTAGACATGACTGAAATAACAGGGCTACTAAAAGTGCCCAAAATTAGGTAAAATCAGATTCCTCCAAGGTTGCCACCACATAACCATGAAGTGGAACCTTTGGCGTTCCCAAAGGTTCCCACTCCAATGGTGGGATCACCATCATAACCACAACTCCATCCAAACACGTAGGCCAGAGTTAATCACTGCTAATCTCAAAGTTGAGTATCTGCCTCATTCCACTGTGGGGAACTGCGAGGAGTTCTGTTAAAAATAGATGGTCTAGAACGAAATTAAGTCAACTGAGACAACCTTGTATCTGAAAACCGCTTATCGGTAATGAAAAAAACAACCAAAAAAGAAGAGTTGCTCTAGTAAGGAGGACGAGAAAAGACCGAAAAGGAGGGAAGGAAAACGGAAAAGGATGGAGGGAGAGAGAGGGAGAGGAGACAGAGAGAGGAAAAGCGGGCGTTACCACCAGCAGGTCAGGGAGTGCCGTCGATGGCCACACAGCAGGGATGTGTGCACGCTGCCTGCTAACGAGCCCGCGCAGCTCCCGGCGAGGCGCGGCTCCACAGGCATGGCTCCCGTGGCCATGGGCGACCAGACAAGCGGTGAGTGGGCACTTGGGCAGGAGGTCCAGAGCCCCAGACAGGGTTGTGGCAGGGATCGCTGATGTGGGTTGGATTGGAGGCAGGCAGGGTTAGACACAGGTGGTTCAGGCAGGAGGTACAGGGTCATGGGAGGGATCACGGCGGTGGGTTGGATTGGAGGCAGGCAGACTTGGACACAGGTGGTTCAGGCAGGAACGCAGGGACGAAGCAGGCAGGGCGTCGGTCAGGGACACAGGCGGGCAGAACAGACATGAGGGCAAACAAGAGCCAGCGAGGGCAGGAGAGCCAAAAGGCAGGCTAAAGCCAGGACAAAAAGGGCAAAAACAGGCTAGGGCCAGGGTAAGAAGCAGACCTCAGCAGGCTGGAGCCAAAGCAAAAACACAAGACTCAAAAGGCCCCCAGACTGAAAAAGCCCAAAAGGCAAGACACTACAAAACCCCAGTCACCAAGCCCCCAGAGCTTGTGGTGCAGTTACTTTTATGCTGCCTGGCTCCTCCCAAAGTCTGCCTCCTGACAGGAGACCATTGGCCCAGTCCAGCCTTCCACTGCAATCCATTATTGGTGAAGACCTTTCGCCATCTGTTTGGAGAAACCTCTCTGGAGGGTGCAGTGTCCTTGGTGGTCTCCTGCTGACTGCCTGTCCCGTGTGAGGTGTGAAATGGTTGCCAGGCAAAGTCTCTCCAGAGACAAGGCTTTCTCCCATCTTCTCCTAGTTGACTCCTGCACGTGGCACATGTGAAATCTTTCCTCCACATGCCTCTGACAATCAGTGTTGAGACAAATCTTAACAGTATCCCAAACTTTCCAAAGTGATGGAAGAACATTACTCTTTTGATAACTCCCTATGCCCTGTAATTAACTTTCCTCAGTACTGCCCACAAAGTGTAAATCTGTAACCACTGATACCTTTAGTGCCCTAGATAACTTCCGAGCATTAAGCCTCTCTTGCAGATGATAGTATAAGGAAATATATGGCTTGTGATTTTTTCCAGCTGATTTAACACTAGATTTATTCCCAAAACACTCAAAACTTCGAGAAAATTATTATTTGATCCTACCCATTTCAAATACTTGGGAATTTGGATACCTCTGCCCATCTATATCCATAATTCTGGCTCTTTGCTCACTGCTGCATACTGGGCTAATGGATAAACAATATCAGAAACAGAAATGCTCCAGTTTTCTTTAAATTTATCCCCAGGCCTTCCTCTGAAGGTCTTTTTCAGCTGCATAAACAAGAAGAGAATTATTTGAAGATTATCCACTCCAGAGCACTAATTCTGCCCCCAGAACAGGGTTTTCATGTCATTGTTTCTGTCCTGAAGTAACTCATGTTCTAGAGTGACCAACAATTTCTCATTTCTATCTCTGCAAAACGAGTTTGTTCAATAAGAAGGGAAATTTTGCAACAGGCTTGATTATACTGATGAGATATACTCCTGCCTGTGTTGTCTCAGGCTTTAGCCCATAATTTTTAGCACATTGTCACTCACACCTCAGCTATAATAAAATATTGGAAATAATAATAATGAAATACTGAAAGGTTGGAAAAGGCCTCCAGGATCATCAAGTCCAACCTTTGAAATTACCTGAAGTCACCCTTGCCACAATGCCTGGCTGTATTAGGACTCTTCATGCAGGGGAGAAGGCAGGAATATCTGGGATTCAACATGGCTTTAAAAATTATTTCTATTCTAATTAAAAAGGGCTCTTTTGTGAGGTCTTCTAAAAGGAAAGTGTTTCATTGAAAAGAAAAACAAAACAACATTTTATTCCTTTTGCTTTAACTCTACCTAACAATTTATTTTCAACACTTATTTCACCATGACCTTCCTGTTTGGAATGCCTTAGCTATTAGGAACAGGAAAAACTAGATGTCCTTCTTTTCATATAAATACATACCCAAAGTGCCAGAACCATGGAAATAACTTTTTTAATGATTGCCATATCAATTTATTCCTCCTCAAATAATTCATTATTGAAAGACCTTCCCTACGTTGTGCTACAACAGAGCAGGACTTTGTTTCCTCTTGGAAATCACTGATTTGGTTAAGACTTTTAATCTTAGAACCTGCTAAATTGTGATAACAATTAGGCTGATTTCCTTCCCTCTGCAAGTGCTATACAAAACCCCATCAATCAAGGTGTATCTAATTATGAAACTAAGTTAGGAGGTGTTTGAACAAGATGGCTCAGGTTCTCAAGGGACCCAAGAATTGAATTGGTACTCGAGACATATCAAATTAGTTAATGATTTGGGGACCTTTATTCTGCAAGACATGGAAATTAAAAAAGAGTAATGAAATTCATTAAAGCTTGGGAACATGCAGAAAGGAGGACATTTGGGCCTCACTGCATGTGAAGTTTAGGACCTGCTTTATCTTGGTAGAATGACAAGTGGTGGTGAGGGGAGCTCTCCTGATTTCACAATTCACCTTACAGGTGACCACAGCTTTGCTCATCAGCCCAGAACTATTTCAAGCACTCACAAGCAACCATGGCTTGGAGCTGGGGATCTTTTCCTCCTTTTTAGAAGAGGAAGAAATGGAAATCCAGGAAGACCCCCTGCCTTTTGGAACAGGGAGAGCCTGTCAGGGTACATGAGTAGTGTTGGTACCTGCACTGACAGCAGCTGCAGGACACCACACCTGAGGAGAAGTCGATTTCAGCCAGATGGTTCTAAACAGGGCTTGTACTAATCTTGCATTCCTCACTGCTGTATTACGTTTCTGGTTTATAAGTCGAGCTCACTCTGTGTGTTCATTTTCTGTCAGTGCGTGCTCCCAGTCTGCACAGCCTCTCCGGAATCAACACATGGAAAGCAGAGACAATCCTGGCATTAAGGAGCAAAAAGCTTGACCTTTGAACAGGGGTGGAAATAGCTGCATATATTCAGCTTCAAGTGACAAAGAGTTTGGTGGAACATTTTTGCGTACACTCTGCACTGAGTCCATTTGAAATTCCAAAATATCTCCCAGTTCCTAATTAATTCCTTCAGTTTGGGAATCTTTTACCTGATCAGCATCTATTTTTGCAATACAGAATCATGGAATCCCAGAATGGTTTGAGTTGGAAGGGACCTTAAAGCCCATCCAGTCTGACCCCTGCCATGGGCAGGGACACCTTCCACTAGCCCAGGTTGCTCCAAGCCCTGTCCAGCCTGGCCTTGGACACTTCCAGGGACCCAGGGGCAGCCACAGCTTCTCTGGGCACCCTGTGCCAGGGCCTCCCCACCCTCATAGGGAACAATTCCTTCCCAATATCCCATCTAAATCTCCCTTCCTTCAACTTAAAGCCATTCCTCCTTGTCCTATCACTCTCGTGCTATTCCTGAATCGTAGTGTTATAAAATGGATAAAATAATGTCCTATTGCCTATGCTTTTTTTTTAAAAGTAGAAAATACAACAGCTAAAGTTCAGTCAGAACTCAAAAGTTGCTTTTAGATGAGGAATAAACAATCAGGTAAAAAATTCCTTAGATAGTCCTACCTGCTGTAAGGGAATGGTGCAGTCACACTGTTGGTATCAGTTGATACAGTTCTCTAAGTAGAACAATTCCAAACTACAGGAGGTCTAGAACTTGGTCTTTTAAGGGTCTGTTGTGACTAAGTATTTTGGGCTTAAAATTGTGCTTTTACTTGTTTTCCTTCAGCAGAATCCGGAAATGTTGGAAAAAATCCCCATTTCAGACACAGATTCTTCCAGCCTTGCAAACCAAAATCAGATTTCAAACAGTAACAACCACATTCCTCTTTCTCAGGTCCTTCAGAAGAGTTTTCATAATAATCATCTTGTAAATTACATATTTACAATCTACTGAGCTAAGACTTGAGGTTCAGGAGAGTTTTGAGGAGATCTTGGGGTTACCCTGAAAAGGCCAGACAGATTTGACAGAATTGAATGACATGGTATAACACAAATTTCATTTTTGGGGATCCTTCACTTCAGTCAGACACTTTTGCAATACACAGTTGCCTAGGGTTATCAAGAACATCACAAGATTTATTTCCCAATAACTTTTCTTTGGAAAATTAAAGGCAATTATTTAAGTGCCTTTAAAGAAGACATTAAACCCAGGTATTTCATAAACAGGAATTTAGAGCATGTGAGCAAGGAGCTGCTCACACAACTAAACAGTCACTGCTTGAAAAATAAGGATCGAAGAACCAGCAAAAAATAACCAGGCTAATTAAATCTGCTAAAAACCAGGAGAATACAGGAGAAAATTTGTGCAGCCAACAGAATTGACTTGCACACAGGGTTTTTAAGATTGATGAAGTATTTGTTGAGAGTGGCTTGAATGGTTTTAGCCAAAGCGAGGAGTTTAGGGGTTGTGGCAGCTTCAATTTTAAACATCTGCTATTTCCTTAATTAAATATGTTTAAGAAAATTATTACAAAAGCCCACTTCTCGTAGCTTTGGAACTCACCCAGAAAGAGCCTGCTGAGTAAACATGCTGTTAATCTATAATAGCTGAAAAGTGCATTTCAGTCCCCAAGCATGCTGTCATCTACCACCTTGCCTTACCAAGGAAAACTAACTTAGGTCTGGCTTGAAAATCCCCTTTCAACCTCAAACCTGGTTGCAAGCGTGGCAAAGATGAACCTAATACTATCAAGGAATCAGTAACAAAATTAATTGAGATCATTCCCCTAGGAGTGTGTGTTGGATTCCACTGTATTATTTGCTCTTAATTTAGCCAAATGCTTTAACTCCCTGGGTGCACAAAGATGATGGCTTGACCTGGTCTGTCCCCTCACACTGTGCTTTCCCAATTGTTTCCTTACAGAATCATTAAGGTTGGAGAGACCTCCAAGGTCATCAAATCCAGCCTTTAACTGAATATCTCCGTGCTACATCTCCTCATTTTCTGAACACTTTCAGGGATGCAGACTCCACCACCTCCCTGGGCAGCCCCTTCCAATGCCTGACAGCCTTTCCATGAAGAAATTTTTCCCAGTATTTGACCTGAACCTCCCCTGGTGCAATTTGTGGCCGTATCACCTTGTCCTGTCCCTTGTTCCCAGGGAACAGAGCCTGATCCCCACCCAGCTGCACCCTCCTGTTGGGGTTGTGGAGAAAGATCCAAGACTCCTCTGAGCTGCCTTTTCTCCAGGCTGAACTCCCTTAGTACTCCCAGCAACTCCTCAGAGGATTTAGGTTCCAGACCCTTCCCAGCTTTGTTGCCTGTTTAATGCCATTTTCTAATTTCATGGACTCTTTTTTCCTTTTTTTCAGGATGACCTGACAAGACATATCCTGGTTAGGATGGATGTTGGCAGCACTAAGCTGCATTAGGATGTTAAATTGTCAAAATTCTACCATCTTCCCTTCTCTATATCTATTTTTTCTCAATACTAGAAAAAGGTGTTCTTTTTTTCCTACAAAACCCCCAAACCTCAGCATTGTGTTAAAAAATCCTGGAAGGAAGAGAGGCTTGGGAAAGCACAGAATCCTGGAACAGAACCACCAGAGCCACTGGGAGTTACTCCATTTTCTTTGAGTAAAGAGCTTGAGGACAGAGACATACTTTTTCCTGGCATTAATCAGACCCTCTCAAGCAAAAATTTCAGTAAGAAGAAACTCTGTCTTTTCCACACTTTTTGATATTTTGTTATTTCTTTCTGTGGAGACAAATCATGCACAAGAAAAAAGTTGAATTCCATTATAGTAACTGAGACTAAGGGGATAAAGATACCTCACATTTGTTTTTATCTTTAATGGTCTCTTTAGCCTGAAGGAATATAATATTTGTATAATATTCTTAGTTTTGAGATAACTCATTCTGGGGCTTAGAGGAATTCTGAAGAGAATCTTAGTGTACATGAGAAGAAACTAACATAGTGCATTTTTATTAAAAATTCTCTCATTTCATGGATTGTAAACTTCTGTATGAAGTGCATTCTGATAAAATGTTCTAATAATGCTGCACTGAATGTCTTTCTTTGTCCTAATTTATTAATGTTTATTTGGGGGTCAAGCAAATAATTGAGTTTGCTATACCTGTGGAGATTTATTAAATATTCAGGGCCAGGTTGGACAGGGCTTGGAGCAACCTGGGCTAGTGGAAGGTGCCCCTGCCCATGGCAGGGGTGGGCACTGGGTGGGCTTTAAGGTCCCTTCCAACCCAAACCATTCCGGGATTCTGTAATTCACTAACATTTAAAATAGTTTCATAAAAGGTATCTTTTTTCTAAGTATAATTCCCTTTCATTCACTCACTGACAGGCATCAAGACACGAAGTGAATTTGTATGGTGAAAGTCTAATTAGTGGAAACATATACAAAATTACATAAATTCAAATACGTATGATAGTTAAAAGTACATAAATTAAAACAAATTGCATAAAATACTGCATTTCATGAAACAAACACTTGTTTTCACAGGAATCCATGCCCTGGCCCTGGTGCTGCTGAGACTCAGCACTGTGAGTCAGGAAGGGAGTGCTGCCAAAGGACAGCCCTGCTGTGGAATTTAGGAGTGCAGCTTGTCCTGGGGTGCAGCTCCTGGCAAAGCCTGGAAATATCCTTCTAGCCAATATTTCACACTGTCAAAGAGAAAAACAAATAATGAATTTTTAAGCACTATTGCCAAGGCTGGCAACATAATATTGAGTGCCAGAAAGGCTTAATTTTGTTAATTAATTCCATTTTACTCTACTGTGCTAGGCACTGCTTTGTAGGGTAAAGGCTTCCCTAAATTTCAGGGCTACCCAAAAAAGATTCTATTCTAATGGTGTTTGTCTAGGAGGAAAAGATAGGAATATAATATACTCCTCTTTTATTATTATAAAATTGTCGTGGTTTTGTACGGGTTGATTTTTGGTGAGGAGGGAAGAAGGCAGCCACGGAAGTGGTTCTCTGTGAGGAGCTGCTAAAAACTTCCTCCATGCCTGGAAAAACCAATCTCTGGCTGGCTCTGAAAATAGACACACTGCTAGACCAATTAGACAACTGATAACGCCTCTATGATAACATATTTAAGGAAGGAAAAAACTGCTGGAAGCTCTCTTTCTTCCTGCCCTCTCGTGGGTGAGGGGGCGGCCAAGCCTGCTGGGCCCCTTCCAGGCTGGGGCCCTTCCTGACGTGGCCGCCAAGATCATGCCGCCGGGGGGCGGGGGGGAGCCATCTTGGCGCCGTGAGCAGCCTCATGGCTGGCGCCGGGAGCGGCACCACGGNCGCCTGAGAGGGGGCCAAAAATGTGGCCATGCAGCTACCGCCATCTTAGCACGGCCAGTGATGGACTTTGCCTGCCTGGCCACTTCTAACCTGCTGCACAACAGGCAGAGGGACAAAAGCGTTGCAGCAGCTTCTCCTTTCCAGCACCTCACATGAAGAGAGGCGCTAAATGGAGCAGACGCTGCAGCGGCCAGCGTGGTGCCGGTGGAGACCACATGACCAGCAGTGAATGGCATGGCATGTAGTTGACCAAAGTTGAGCACAGACAGAATTAACTTTTCAGTGTTGCAGAGCTCTATAAAACCTTTCCAATTGATAAAACTTCAAAACAAATGAACCTAAGAAAACCAATTCTCTCCCAAGTCAGAGAAAAGACAAAGGTGAAAACACGTGAAGACAACAACATGGTAACACCGAGGTCAGTGCAAAAGAGAGAGGGGAAAGAGGAGGAGCGCCGAGCATCGGAGCTGAGATTCTTCTGCAGGCCGTGGTGAGGAGTATAATATAACAAACTCTTTCCCTATAATTCATGATCTGCATGGGGGGATGCAGAATTCACCTGCAGCCCATGAGAAGAACAGTTCTCATGCTGGAGCATGTAAATGCTAAGAATCTGTGATAAAAGGCTTGAACAGAGAGAGAGAAAACCATTGCCTCCAGAGAAAGAAGAAGTAGACTCTTGCTTTTGTATTAGGACAGCGCATCCTTAAAAGACTGTACCCCATGAACTTCTTGGCCCACGAGGAGAAAAAGCAGTTGTGGAAAGACTACTTTGCTCATGGGAGGGTCTCACATTGCAGCAGGTTTTTCGGTGAAATTTTGAACCACACTGGAAAAGTTCACAAAGAACTGTCTCCCGTGGGAAGGACCCCATGGCATAACAAAAGAGACTCCTCTCCCTAAATGAACTGAAGGAAGACGTACTTTTTTTTTTTTTAATGTGACAAACTGACTAAANATGACTAAAACCACCATGTTTTATCTCCCTGCATTATCGGTGGGAAGAAAAGAAGGGCTGGGGCAGGGGGGAGAGCACGAGGTGTTCTAAAGGTTTATATTCGTTCTCATTACCCTGTTTTGATTCTGTTGATAAATTTTTCTTATACTTTCTTAAAGCCTTGGTCCTGTTTTGTCCTTAAAGTGTTTTCTCCTAATGCTTATCTCATCCCATGAAGTTTTTAAAAATTTTTCTTTCCCCTCGTCTGCTCAACAATAGCAGAGGAAAATGAAAGAATGGTTTTTCATAAGTGCACTGGCCTTTGACCAGCATCCAACCCATGGCAAAAATAAAGATAGAATTCAGCATCATTATTAGTAGTTGCATTAATACTATTATTATTATTATTATTATTACTGTTATTATTATTATAATTGTCATTATTAGTATTACCTAGGCATGTTGCTGTTTGGAATTTGGAACTGAAAAGAACACAGACCTTGTTTCTGTATTGGTTCTCCAGGAAAACACTTCCATGAAGATATTGGAGGTGAAAAAGAATCTGCTTTTTGCACTAAATAAAAAGATAGGTTGATGAGTCAGCCTAAAATTGGCAGAACCTTTGAAAAGGGTCTCAGGAGAAAAACCCATCTTCAGTTTGTTCTGAAAAGCACATTTTCTTTCATGGCAAATCTGAAAGGGGCGGAATGAGATGGGAAACTGCAATTCCAGAAAAAGAACTCAATTTTCATAAGCAAATATAAAAAATAAAAGATCCCATTTTACTTCATTTCCTTGGATCCTCATCACTCAGAGGTTTTTCCTTCGTTTCTCTCCGTGCACGCTCAAAAAGCAGGAAGTTTTGTACTGGGACATCTGACAGATGTGAAGGATTTCGGGCACCCTGTGCTGTTTATAAACATTATTGTATCAAAATTTGTTTTGCCAAGGGCAAACATTACCTCTGGAAAGAATTCAGCTTTCATGAGGAGGAAAGTAGTATTTCAGGAACTATCTGCAGAATTTTCATTATCCAGGGGCACATCCCGTGGATCTCCAAGGTTACCTGCTCTCCAAGGCATGCTGCTGAATATGTGCAAGGTTTCCATTTTCCTGACAGGAACAATTACAAATGCCATGCAAGAATAATTCCATACAAAGAACTGAAACAGGCACCAGGAACTCTCTGAGGTGGCACTTACAAATGCTGATGCTAATGTTGCAAAACCAAAAGAGCGACTAGGAATAAACAGGTATTTATGGTTACCTTAAAACTTAACTGGAGGATTTTATAATAGTGCATGAAACAGGTGCTATTTGACGCAGAAACATGGAATTGTTTGGGTTGGAAAAGCCCTGCAGGATTAGGGAGTCCAACATTAACCCAGCACTGCCAAGCCTACCACTGAACTACATTGCTTAGCACCAGAACCACAGGTTTTTTGAACCACTGGGAATGGTGACTGTTGCCCTGAGCAGCCCATTCCAATGCCTGACAGACCTTTCTGTGAGGAAATTTTTCCAAAATCCAGCCTGAGCCTCCTCTGGCACAGCTTGAAGCCATTTCCTCTCATCCTGTCCCTGCTGTCTGGGAGCAGAGCCCGAAACCCCCCACAATGCACCCTCCTGTCAGGGAGTTGTGCAGACCCAGAAGGTCCCCCCTGAGTCTCCTTTTCTCCAGGCTGAGCCCCTTTCCCAGCTCCCTCAGCCTCTCCTGGAGCCCCTGCCCCTACCCCAGCTCCATTCCCTTCTCTGGCTCTAGTCCCTCGATGTCTTTCTTGTCATGAAGGATCCAGAGCTGCCTCCAGGATTCCAAGTGTGGCCTCAGCAGTGCCCAGTACAGGGGGAAATGAATAATTTTAGTAATAGTATTCACCTTTGGATACAGACTCTCCGTCCTGAGTCTTCTCCAGCAGCCCCAGGAAGAGCTGCCCAGTGTCCCCTTCAGACTAGCACACGTCACACCAGCACTCCTTGCTGGAAAGCAAAAGCACATGGACAAGAGCAGCTCCCTTTGATCCCTCGGGATCTGCGAAGCTGAGCAGTCAGTGCACGTTCACTTTGTGGGATTGGATTCCTGCTTCTTCTGCTGAGTCAGTGTGTGGTTTATAATTCCTAACAGAGCAATGGGATATGCAGAATGCTCAAGTGCTGTGTTAGGCTTCTGGAGGAATATTAAGAAGATATTTTAAAATATACTTTGAAATACAGCACTATGAATAAAACATGCTGTTTTTCACCAACCATTTTGTTTCAGCCAGAGGATACCCTGGCACCATAGACCATTTTGTAATTTTGCTCTGGACAGCTCCAGGATATTTTGGCACTTTTTCCACTGCTTTTTCCCCTCAGCCTGTGTGTATGTGGAGTGAGGGATAGCCAAGCAGAACTCTCTTTTAATAAAGGACAGAAATGGAGCGTGAAAGATGGATAGGTCAGTGCTGACATAACTTACCTGAGCCAGCCTGGGTGTGCTGGAGGTTACCAGCATTCCAAAGTGGGGTGGAAAAGAGGCACTGAGGGCTGGTAAAGGTGTTCCAGCACATGGTCTAAAGACAAGGTTAATGGAACAGCCTCTCCCACCACATAGGACAAGGGAGAATGGCCTTAAGCTGAAGGAGGGAAGATTTAGATGGGATATTGGGAAGGAATTGCTCCCTGTGAGTGGGGGGAGACTCTGGCACAGGGTCCCCAGAGGAGCGGTGGCTGCCCCTGGGTCCCTGGAAGTGTCCAAGGCCAGGTTGGATGGGGCTTGGAGCAGCCTGGGATAGTGGAAGGTGTCCCTGCCCATGGCAGGGGATAGCACTAGATGAGCTTTAAGGTCCCTTCCAAGCCAATTCATTCCGTGGATCCATGACTTTAGTCTGTTTTCAGTCATGCTCTCCTGCATTTTGTATTCTTTAAGGTTTACCTGTTTATATTTTCCCCCACTAACTACTTGGTGCAACAGAATTTTGCCAGGGAAAATGCAATCTCATCAAGGAAGTGATGCCTTTTAGAAGCAGCACAAGTCCACAGGAAGGCTCTGTGAGCTCAGGGTGGTTTGAGATTCAGAGGGAGACCAGAAACTTAACTGCTCTGTAGCTGGAAAATGAGAGATCCATTCCAAGTCTATCTTCATCCTCGCTCTGGGGAGGGCCATGAAGCTGCACATAGTGATAATCGCTGATTTCCTGTCAGAGGTGGAAGTAAACCCTTCTGTATTTAGGCTTTTTTCCTTTCTTTTTTTTGCCATTATCTCTTCTCTAGCAGCTCTCCTGCCTCATTCACTTCAGGCGAGTGGACAGGACCTTCACATTTTCAGTGTTCCTCAATTTTGTTTTTTTTCCTTTTTTTGGGAAGGAGCTTATGTGTAAAGCCTCCCACACATGAGCTGCACAAGCTCCCCAAACACAAAACAGCATTTCTCAAACATTTTATTAAAATCCCAGCTCTATTGAGAAGGACATAATAGTAACCCTGCCATCTCAGCATAACAAACCAATGCCAGTTTTATTTTGTTAATAAATCTACATTCTGCAAGGAATGTAGATTTGGTAGGGGGGGTTGTGAGTCAGCCACTGGGAACTCAAAGCCAGTTTTGAGCTGCAGCACTCTTTAACAACCTAAAGCCTCTCCTGGAGCTTTAAAATTTTTAACCCTCAAAATCTTTTATTCTTTTGCCATTTTAAACACCAATATGCATTAATTTCCACATTTAAATGCAGCAGCATAAACTTTGTATACATTGGCATTGCCATCTGGGAGGAAGCTGTCAGGTCAGCTGATTTTCCCTTGGGAAATTCACAAACCTCGATTGTTTTTCATGAGCTCAGAAGTCCCTGAGGAGGATTTGTTCATCAGCATTCCCACAAAGTGAGCTGAGCTGACTGGGCCACATCCTGTTCTTGCCCATTGTCTGAAGAATTAATAGATGAGTTAAAATCTCATGGAATCACAGAATCATTTAAGTTGGAAAAGACCTCCAAGATTCATCAAGTCCAACCATCAGCCCAGCACCAACACCATGTTCACCACTAAACCTTGTCCGCAAGTGCAACATCCACACATTTTTTGAACACTTCCAGGAATGATGTTTCCACCACTTCCTGGGGCGTCTCCTTCCAATTCTTGATAACCCATTTACAGAGGAAAGTGCAGTCAGGGATAGGAGTAGACAGTGAAACTTAGGATTCCTACACAGTATCTCTTTTTCCTCTAATTCACCATCTAAATAAAGAGTTTTCATGCTTCTCTGTCCCTTCTCTAGCTCTCACAGGATTGCAAATACAAGATATTCTCCAGTCTCAAAGTGCCACCCCTAAAGCTTCTGTTTTCAGCAAGAACACCAAGCAACTCCTCCTCTAACCACGTGTTTTCCACAGCCAGACACAGCGTGAGCTTCACAGCCTTTTCCAGTCCTTCTGGATGTACCCCTTGGATGGGGCTCCACATCTCCCCATCCGGATAGGATCATTTGGGAATTGTTTCTATCCAATAGCCCCAGTCATTGTTTAATGTAAGCCCCATGAATTCATTCACTGCAGGGATCTCTGAAGGACAAGCCAACTGAGCTAATTCCAACATCACCTGCAAAGCTTTGGTCTTCCACCTACAGTGGCCAAAAAAAAAAAAAAAGGAAAAAGGATAAAAAAATCAATAAAAATAATAAATATATTGTTGACCTAACCTTTAGTCTCTCTTCACAGAGGTGCCCAGCTTCTGCCTATTTACCTGGGAGAGCTCAGGCTGAGCTGCTGCTATTTATGAGAGCCTGGAGTGTCAGTCAATGAGTAGGCAGCAGCTTCCCACCAAAGTCTCTCTTGTCTCAAGTTTTGGAAGCTAATAGTTTAACATCTTCCTTATTTTTCCCAGGGAGCAGCTTGGGATGAATAAATCATTCTAACCCAGACTGAAGCAAATATCTCCATTTCCAGTAGCCAGACTTCTGAACCCCTTTTTCCCCAGGAGCATTCCCTGTGCTTCTTTCTGCTCTTTCTCTGGTTTAATGCTGTTCATTCAAGCAGGATTTGAGAGGGTTTGAAATGTAAATACAGGAACAAATATCTCCTGCTTGTTTCACAGTTTGGTCACAGAGCTTTGACATCTACATGGAAATTTATTCCAAAAACTTAATTAGCTTTGAAATAGGTAGATTTCAGATTAAGGCAGCCCATTGTCATTATAAGTAGTTTTAGTGGTGTAGAAAAGTTTCTAAAGCCTGTCTCACTTGTTAATTTGGGATAACCCTATAATTTTAGTGTCTGAGTACAGCAAGTAATCCACTGATTTGTCAGATACTGAGAGAGCATTGCTTTTGAACAACTCACACGGTGCAAAAATCTGATCTGTGAGTCTTCCATGAAAGGAGTAAGAAAGCCAACAGCAAAAATCTATTTATTAAATGCCTAGAGATGTTCCCAAAGATGGTGTTTCAGAAAATTCTGTTGTTTCCACTGGTACCCTGAAGGATTGTTTGATGACCCTGGCTAGGATATTAATCATTTATGGATGATACTGTACAGAGGAAGGATCTGCTGCAGTAAATAATTCCTCTTCCTTTCTTTTTCTTTTTACATTTTGAGTGGCTTTTTTTTCAAAATGTACCACATCAGCTCTTTATTCCACGGAAAGTCTCAATGGAGATGATGTGGAGCTGGTGAAGCCAGTCCACAGGAGGCACCAGGATGATAAAGGGATGGAGCAGCTTTGCCATGAGGAAAGGCTGGGAGGGTTGGGATTGTTCAGCCTGGAGAAGAGGAGCTTCAGGGTGACCTCATTGTAGCCTTGCAATGCCTGAGGGGAAACTGCAGAAAACATGGAGAGAGACTCTTTACAAGGGCCTGGCAAGGGGAAGTGGCTTCAAACTGGTGGAGTATCTTTAGATGGCATTTTGGGAAGAAATCCTTCACTGTGAGGGTGGGGAGGCCCTGGCACAGGGTGCCCAGAGAGGCTGTAGCTGCCCCTGGATCCCTGGCAGTGTTCAAGGCCAGGCTGGATGGGGCTTGGAGCAACCTGGGCTAGTGGAAGATGTCCCTGCCTATGGCAGGGGGTGAGATCTGAGCTCCCTTCCAAACCAGTCTGGGACTCTAAGATTATTAAATGCAATGTATTTCCTGTTAAACCTGCAATTTTTCATGGATTAATGGGCTATCCTGTGTTTTTCCTGGACACACCTATGCACTGATAAGCATTTGGAAAATTTGTCATAGGACACTGTATTTTAGACACAGATTTTTCCTCAGTCTTTATGTCCAAGAATCCACTGTGTCTTGAGGATCCCTCAAGTTTGTTGCTGCCGTCAGCATCCAGAAATGCGGAACATTCCCTGACAGGGAGTTGATCTCATACATTCATGGAATAGTCAGTTACATATTTTGGATATCTTGTATTGACCCACAGGTGCAGTGAGATTTTCTTTAATAAGGTAAATCCTCTTTGTTCCAGCCAGGCAGAAATAAAAAAATCCATGTTTAATGTTCTGTTTTGTTTAGAAAAAGAGCCTGAGGGTTCCTAAATATTTCGGAGCCATCTCAGGCCAGGATTTTGTAGTGCTCTGGGACTTTCTTATGTCCCCCCAAATTTGGTATCTTTAACCCTGAGTTTTACAAGTGGGGATTAAGCCTTATTTCTAATGGAAATTCAGATAAATGCCAACTGTTTTTTTCTCCTTAAATAGGGAAAAGATTGTAGCACATGTAAGACGTTGTCATGTTTTTCTACTTCACCATCTGCAGGATTCTCACAGTCCACGAAAAGCTAATAAAGATGAAAATCAGCAAAATGGTATGCTCTGATATCTGATATTTTGTATAGATTAGACCTTCTCTCAGAGTGGGTCTAAGCAACATTTTGGCTCCAACATTAATTTCTTGTAAGTTATATGAGCATTATTTCTTCACTAGTGTGAGCCAATGTTTGATGCCTGTCCTGCTTTCGGATATTAAAAACCATCTTGCTATCATTATCGGTTTTCTTATCTAAAACTACAGCTGCTCATTTCCTGCCCCTCACCCTTGGCCTGACAGGAGCTGGATGCTGCAATACCAGGGTCCCTCTCCTGGAAGGTTTGCAGGCCATGGCAAGGCCCCAGACAGATGGAAAAGACAGCAAGAATCAGATGAAACTAGCCAAACTCCCCTCGAGACTGATCCAAAAATTGGAGTCTAATCGCGCTGCAGTGACAGATCTGAGTTAGGATAGATCTGAAAAGAGTTAGGAACAACTCTTCTCCTTCCATGTGCTGATCAATTGCAAGAGCATTCAGCATTCACTTTAATATCACCCTGCTGAAAGGAACAGGAGGAGAAGTCTCAGGCAAAAAAGAAAAAAAAGGATTTCACAGTTTGCACTCGAGTCACATCTTGAAAAAAAGCAATGATTTTATCTTTGGAGATAAAAGCTTTGACTTGAGAGTTCCAGTGTAGAAAACACCATGAAAGCAGCACTTAACAAGACAGTACAAGCCAGACCAATCTCACTGAGATGGGACAAGATGAGCAAGTAAAAAGACATTATCTACAAATGGGGCCCCGGTAATTTATGGCATCCCATTTAATTTATGGGCAGAGCTGTGCTGACCCCCCAGCTGTGACACCCAAGCCAAATCCCACATTTCACCTGCATCTTGCCCCAGGTCTAACAGCCTTTCTCATGTGTGCATGGCCTGCCAACCCAGCCAGCTCCTCAGACCCACACTGACCAAAGAGCAGCTACTGGGATCTCCAAGAAACAGGAATTTCCATCCTCTGTAGGTTTAAAATCCACATGTGGAATCCTTTCTGACCTGGTGTTTCACAGTAAAATAAATGCCACTCATTTCCTGGTGTCCTTGCTGTGAGAGAAGCCAGCCCTGTTTTCCATGAGCCCTTCAGGATGGGTTGGGAACTGTATGTATTTAATCTGTAGAACCCAAATCCACATTCTGCACAGCCATGCTGGGTGTTAGACAATTACACCAGGAAGTGTTTTTCAATTTAACAGCCTGTGTCTTGCAGATAAGCATTGTGATCATGGTGCGGTGCAAGAAAATGACAACCAAACTCCAAACAAAACCCAACGACCCTGAAAGGCAGAAAAAGAAGTGCAGTTAAGAGCCACAATGAAGAGTTTAAACTTCATTTTAAATGTTATGCTTTGTCTATAGAACGTTTTTATCAGGATTAGGAGGGATGAGACATGCTGTCTGTTCCCCTGCAAGAAATGCCACAGAAGAGAGTGGGCAGCTGTGAACAAACCCCAAAGTATGTCACTTCATCATATTTAGATTACCAAAGTGCTCAGCCCAGTAGGATGTCTGGTACAGCATCATGTAAAGTCCTCAGTTCCATGAGGTGAATTCAGGGGCCACCATTCAGAGTTTGCCACATTTATCCCTGACAACAGCAGGAAACAGGAACAGAAAACCTGTGAAAGCCACTGGAAAAACGATGGAGCTTAAGGCTTGTATTTGGAGCAGTCATGAAAATGGGTTGTAAATGAGTCATGGCACAGTGCAAGAAGATTTAGGGAGATAAAGTGAATTTTCCATACAGTGGACAAGGCCATGCAGCCTTTTCAGTGTCTCTAACCCATTATTAATACAGTTGCGTGATTTTTGAACAGGTACTGTCACTCCAGGATGGAATTTCTGGAAATACCTTGCTTTTCATTTGGGAGATATAGTGATATAGAATAAGGATAAAGATGGGAAAACTGAGAATATTTCTCACCTTTCCTTCTCTCCTTCCTTTTCAACCTAAAGATCTGCAATCCACAAAACAACAGAAACATCTGGTGCATGTGAACACCTTCACAGCACTAGGATTTGTAAGAGAGGCAGTCAGAGACATCTGCTATGCCATGCTGCCTACTCACATGACCTGCCAGCCTCAGGAATTTTTTCCAGAGGCAGCATTTTTTCCTCTCTAGGACTGTGTGGGCCTCTGCTCCATGCAAGTGTTGGCACATCTGTTGGCAAACCAAAGCAGAAGGGCTCTGTGGAAGCAGGAATTTAAATACTGGCATTTTCAGGAATAGAAGAAAAGAGCCCAAACAGGTTTCCAAAACAAAGCCCTCACAGGCCTCTGAAGGGGGCTAGGCAGCAGAGGGAGGGGGTTTTATCATCGTGTCCGTCTATATTACACCAAAATTCCTGTAAAGCAGTGTTGAGACTAATGACTCAAGTGTATAAACCTAATTCCCCTTCAGGAAAACCCATTTACCAAAAAAACCCACAAGCACAAGCAAAAATTAAAGAATAACTGCACGAATTTCCATGTACAGTTCTTGATAAAAAAAGCCTTAATTGTACCTACAATGCAATTGCTCTCTAAATTGTAGTGGTGGGTTGACCCTGGACAGCTGCTGGGCCCTTACCCAGCCACTGTCTCATTCCCCCTCACAAAAAGGCTAAAAAAAGGTTGGGTAAAGACAGGGACATCACTTGCCGATTACCTTCATGGGCAAAATTGGCTTGGCTTGGGGAAAATTAGTTTAATTGATTGCCAGTGAAACAACCTTTGGGTAGTGAGAAGTAAAGACAAACTAAAATACCTTTTTCCTAAAGAACTTTTTCCCAAGCTCAGTGTCATTCCCAAATCCTCTTTCTCCACCCCAGTCCCACTTTCATTTTTAGGCCACTAGGCTTCAGAAATCAAAACCTTTTTAAGCTGTGAAAGCCACACCAAAGGAACTCCTTCTCTATGAGTTTAAGTTGATCAAATCATTTTGTAGGTGTAGATTACAGGGATTTTCGAGTTTGTTTTCCCCAATCCCTTCCTTCCCACAGTCATGAGAATCAGTGTAAGATTGCAAAATAATCCTGGCAATCCTGCTTTGCTCAAATATGAAATACTGGTTGTGTGCAGCCTTCAATTAAACCTGACACTTCCCTGAGAAAACACCGCATTTCCTTCATGGAGGCAGAGCCAAGCAGGAGAAGAATCCCAGGGAGAATTACAACTGCAAGGCTTCCTCAAGCTGTTAGGGATAAACCAACATTAGCTAATTTTAGCTCTAGGGGTCGGCTGGATCCGCTGCCTGGTGCCGTTGTTTGTTTTGCTGCGGTGCCAGATGGGCAGCAGCAGCCGGAACATGCGGGATTTACAGCGCCAGGGAGGCTCCAAGCAGCGGGAGCTTGGATTCACTGCTGCCTGCAACCATCCCTGGCTCACAGCTCCCTCCTCCGCGCTGCTGCCCAGGGTGAGCTCACACACGGCCCCGGCTCTCCCCTCCCTCGACAAACTCAGCTCAAGTGTGTCCGACCGCAGCCAGCAGATAAAGAGGGGAAAAAACAGGAGGCACTCGAAGGACGAGATGGGATGGGAAAACGCCCAAAGAGAAAATGTTTTATATTTCCACTCTAGTTTGTCAGCACTTCCCACATGGAGAAGGATCCATCCTGCCATGTCTGTTCCATTGTCTTAGAGAGACCAAAGACTTGGAATGCTTTGCTTGCCTCTAAAGTCATCAGGATAAATTTTTCAGGATGTGTTTCTGTGCTGGTTTGGACACAAATCCAGGAGGAAACAACCCGCGAGGGGCGTCTCTCTCTCTCTCTCCTGCCTCCCAGCCAAGCATGCCCCAGCAGCACCTCCCCCACGGGTTTGGGAAAATAATTTCTCGAGTGAAAGTGAAAAAAACCTATCTATTTAACAAACAGAGTCCCCCGCTGTCACAGGGCAAAAAGGATATTGAAACCCCCTCCCCTGTCCCCTGAAAGAGGACTATGGATTTTAGAGTTCTTTCTGTAGGTAAAACCTGCAGTCCTACGCTGGGCTGGGCCAGGCAGGGTCCGATGATCCCCCTTGGAGGGTCCCGCCGAGCAGGTCCGGAGATGGGAGCTGGTCTCGGATGAAAAGCAAGCCAAAAAACAGTCTAAAAAGGAACAGAAGCCGCTGAGGCAGATCACAGTCCCTTCTCCGCTGAAAGCTAAAGAAGCTAGAGAGCAAAAGTCCTCTAACCAACAAATGTTGTCAGAATCGGGAGAGAAAAGAATGCAAACATTCTAGTTACAAGGTCAAGCTGGCCGCTTTGAAGAGTTCCCTTGGCTTCTCTCTCCCCCCTTTGCAATTTAAAGGTACACTAGAGATCAAGGAGGCGATGGGGAATACAGTATTGTCATAGAATCACCCCAAGACAGTTTCTAAGAAGACTGCCATGGAAAACATCTTCTTACCCCACTGTTAAGCTGAGGCTTTTGTCCTTGGCCTGTCCTTAGCCATCTTACAGGGATTTTCTCTGCTTTGCTGATACTGTCCCACAGACTTGGATTCCCAGCTCTGCCCTGGCCCTGCCCCAACACCGTGGGGTCATTCCTTAATGTCACTGCCAGGAAACTTCCTTGCTCCCCTCTCTGGGTGCTGCAGGATGGTGGCCCTGGGTGGGAAGGGCACTGCCAGCCCCTCTGGCATCCCTGGCTTGCTTTGCCTCACACAGCAGCCAGCTCTCACTGCTCCCTGCCATGGCATTTCCCAAAATTCACACGCTGTATCCTCACATCATCTTCACTTTAAAAGTGGGGGACAGGTACCAAGAGACACAGGGAATTTATTCCCTATTGAAATGCCCAATATTAGCCATGCAGGTAAAGTTTCCCGTCTCTAAAATTTATTTTCTGGTTCTACTTAAGCCATTTCTCAGCAAAATGGTCTAGAAAAAGAAATCTCTGATGCTGGGAAAATGGGAACCTGATATGGGAATATAATAATACAATAAAATGTTCCTAGGTAGGAACATTAACTGACATGGTAAAATTGCTGTAATAGTACAGTCCCATTGAAACCATTTTTTTCATGTAAAGCCATTAATCCCAGAATGGTTTGGGTTGGAAGCGACCTTAAAGCCCACCCAGTGCCACCCCTGCCGTGGGCAGGGACTCCTTCCACCAGCCCAGGTTGCTCCAAGCCCTGTCCAGCCTGGACACTTCCAGGGATGGGATTCTTGTGTGCTGGCATCCACAGCTGAGGTGGTTACAAAGCTCCTGAGCTTTCCTGATGCACATTTGCCACCTGCTTCCTAGGAAGTCGCACTGGGAGCAAGATGGACCCCAGGCTGTGAGGAGTGGGGCAGAGCTTCTGCATTTAAGCTCCTGCCTTAGTAAAGCAAAGTATATTGACTTTATATTTTAGTGAAGGGTTGCTCTGTTTGCAGAACTCTTACACATGGCCTGGGTTCTACTAAAACAACTTTTTTCAGCCAGATCTACCTGTTTGTGCTCAACTGTACACACCAGGCTCAATCCTTCAGCACATGGCTCCAGTGCTCCTGAGACAAATTAACTGAGCATGTGACAGCTGTTCACCCCAGTCTAGACCTAAAAAAATGCTTAGATTGGCATGAGAATCTTGGCTGATAGTGGAAACCAGCAACACCAGCAGATTTGAGGCTCAGCTAGAGGTTTATATTTTTTAAATAAATAGGAAAAATGAAAACAAGAGTAAGGATATGTAGTTTTTGTTACCTGTTGTCTCACAGGCAGCTGAGCTTGATATTACCTGTCATATATCACGTGGGGGCCAAGTCACTTTGCCATAAGGCTCATGTGAAAGGAAGACTGGCAAAGCATTTGATTGTTTTTCCTGTGATTGGAGAAAATTGTTACTCTTTCTTCTCCAAGCGTGTCTTGCTGACAGAAGCTTGTGTGGCCCTGCCTGAGCCAGAGCCTGGTGCTGCTCCACACATCCATCAGCCCAGGGCCGGCTGGGAGGGATGCTAAGGCGGATGGATAAATGGAAAAGCCACTACTGGAGCTGCTGGCAGCTGTGGTGACACCGATCCCTCGCTGCCCTGTGCTGCTGGCAGAGAGATTGGACATGTGTGCATGTGCTGCAGCAGCAGAATCAGGGAATCATGGAATATCCCATGCTGGAAGGGACCCACAAGGCTGATCTTGTCCAGCTCCTGTCCCTGCCCAGACACTCAACAATCCCACCCTGTGCATCCCTGGGAGCGTTGTCCAAACGCTCCTGGAGCTCTGGCAGCCTTGGGGCCGTGCCCAGCCCCTGGGGAGCCTGTTCAGTGCCCAGCACCCTCTGGGGGAAGAACCTTTCCCTGATCTCCAGCCTGACCCTGCCCGGGCCCAGCTCCAGCCGTTCCCTGGGGTGAACCGTGCATGGCACACAATACCAAGTTGTTTCTGGAATATGCTGAGCCTGCAAACAACCATTATGGGAAATGAACAAAAATTGGATACAGTGCCAAAGTATTTTTATTTGTTTTCAAATGCTTTCAGTGATCATTTACGAGCAGGTGCTCATGCCTGCCACACTGATTTCCAAGGGACATTGACTGTGGCACTGGACAGGGAAAGGCACCTGCTCTGGAAATAAAGCCACCCTCAGGTGGTTTTCTCATTCCTGTATTATCTGCTTTTAAACTTGCTTGTGACCCCAATGCCAAAAGATATGAGAAAAAAAGCCAAACTGTGAAACAAATAAAGAAATCCGTAAACTCCCAAACTTATGGGTGTCCTTTTCTAGTCCTCACAATGTGTCTTACATCCATGTCTGCTCCACTCACACAAAGCACTTTCCTCTCTAATCCCCTGCTCTTCCCCTTAGCAGTAACAGGATTCTTCTTCGATGGCTCCTTGGAGAATTTTCAGGTTTCACTTTCCTTCCATGCCTTCATCCATTGCTCCCAATGAGTTTATTTGCTGCAAAGATTATTTTTTAATAGACATAAAAATGCCTGCCTGCAAATCCCTCACCAGCATGTCACATCCATAACACTGTCACAGATATCATGAGGTCACTGTAGGTTTTATTTACAAGGGTGTGTTGTGATAGGACAAAAGGAAATGCTTCAAAGTGAAAGAGAGGAGGTTTAGATGGGCTATTGGGAAGGAATTGTTCCCTGTGAGGGTGATGAGGCCCTGGCACAGGGTGCCCAGAGAAGCTGTGGCTGCCCCTGGATCCCTGGAAGTGTCCAAGGCCAGGCTGGATGGGACTTGGAGCAACCTGGGCTAGTGGAAGGTTTCCTGAGCTCTTGTGCTGCAGCTGCTCCATAATCCCAGGGGAAGAAGTTGTATCTCGGGCTGGATTAATCCCATCCTTCTGGGGACAAACTCCTGTGAAAGGGAATTGTGTCAATTCTATTAATTGCCAGCTGCAGCAATTAGAAGCCCTCCAAAGTTAGTGATAGTCCAAACCATAAATCTGAATGATGTCCTTTCCCTTGAACATTAAGGATGCCAGCCCTTCTCAGGGCTCTGTGTTACATAACAGGGATTAATTGCAGTGCAAAAATGACAGCAGGACAAGGCCCATAAACTTTAGTACATATCCCAAAAAAACTAAAGAGAATTAATAAAATCCAGAGCAACAAATCATTCCTCCACTCACAAACAGAAAAAAAGCACAAAATAAACAGGAATACAGGCAGGACATGTTTTATTCCATCAAGATTTAATTGCACTATTACTTTGGCCCTTTATGGGCCAAGATAATAATCTTTTTAGGTGCTTATGGCAGGGAGAATCAATCATTAATTTATAATATGTGCTTTGTAACCTGCTTCTCTTTTCTTAACTATCAGTTACCTGAATTACTCCACAATGTTAAATCCATAAATATTATATTGCATCTCCTCAGGGTGCCAGAGATATTCTTAGCTGTTAATCAAGCTGCCTCTTTTCCTGATTTTATTTGTCCAGTAATTGTTTGTTTGGCATTAGGATGAGGGGTTTAGAGATCAGCAGGTGACACTGGAGGCAGCAGCAACACCAGCTAAACACACGGATCCAAGCAGCCTCTCATTTATGACATGAGAGAAAACACCTCCTGCTATAATTTTAAACTTTTTTAATGGAAAAATACAGATGTTTGTTTCTTTTCCTTGAAGCTCAGACATTTCCATTACTACACTGCTGGTATCAAGGGGATAGGCAGTGAATTATAGTCCCATATTCATGTTCTTTATCCTACTCACAATTTAGAAGTCTTAATCCTACCCCCTATCCCAAGCCTGGAATGTCATTTCCTGTCTCTGATGATCCTTTCTGCCCTCCCATGTTCCTTTTCCAGCTCTCTTCCATTTTTTATTTTGAGGCTGGGGATCAAAACTCTAAATAATACTTGAAGTGCAGGGACAATACAGTTACACAAAGTGCAGCAATTACATCTTTTGGGAAGTTTTTCCCCATCTATTCCTTTCCTAAAAATTTCTGATATTTGATTCTGTCTGTCATTTGTGAAAAAATGATATGAGGATTTCATAAGCATACACATTATAACTTCTCATGGAGTAATATTTTGGAGCTCAGCATTGATGCCTGGACTTTTTTCCTGTGCGCCTCACATAATAGTAATAATTTTAATCCTTACTGGATTTCCTCTATTCCCTTGGAGAAGTGCACACATCTCTCAAGTACAAGACAGCTCTGTAAAAGCCACTTGGACTATAATATTTTAAATTCACCCATGAAGTTCCTAATTTTTTTCTTGACTCTAGAGCCGGAAACCTGAGTTTTGGAAGACAGTCACGGGCTGAGAGAGTTAATGTTTAAATCTCATCCTCGCTGTAGCTCCTGCTTTTCTTTCAGCATAACAAACGATACAGGGAAAAAGTTTCTAAAATGCAAATTTAAAAAGTTTGGGTTTTTTCCCAAAAAGGAACTTTTAGCATTAATATGAAGCCTGTTAATTTATCTCCAACAAGGAGTAGTCACACTTACCTAAGATCACTCTTCATCAATCACTATTTAAAGACTTTTAAAAACATTATGGTAAATAGCACGAAACACTTTTTCCTCCCAAACACTTGATTTTCTCTACTGTAAAACAGCTGTATATTTCCCCAGATACTTCTCTTTCTATTAAGACATTAAAAACACCTTTTAAATGGGCATGAAGTAGTGAATTGCTGATTCTTCATTTCGCTTCATTTCAATAGAGCTTTGAAAGTAATGCCTGGATCAGGTTTGTGTGAAGAACTGAAAGGATGTGGAAATAACAAAGGTGTCTGGAGAACCAATTAAACGTTCCATAAGGTTATTATGCTGAAAGGAAGTGTTGTTCTGCACTTTTTTTTTTTTTTTTTTGCAAATTTACAAAAAAAAGCCCTGAGGACTGATATTTAAATGCCTTAGTACCACCTGCTGAGCAACATCAATTGCAAAGCAGAATGTTGAAGACTGATGGTTTTGGGACTGTTTGATATTTAAAGACGGGATGTATTTACCTTTTTCTAACAGGATAAATGTAACACAGTTGATTACTTCAAATTAGAACTGAGTTGCTATTTATACAAGCCTGCAAGAGCTACCGGCAAAAAAACTTTGTGAGACACAAGTTGGGAACCTGAGACTTGACTTCTCTTCTCTTCTCTTCTCTTCTCTTCTCTTCTCTTCTCTTCTCTTCTCTTCTCTTCTCTTCTCTTCTCTTCTCTTCTCTTCTCTTCTCTTCTCTCCTCTCCTCTCCTCTCCTCTCCTCTCCTCTCCTCTCCTCTCCTCTCCTCCCCTTCCCCTTCCCCTTCCCCTTCCCCTTCCCCTTCCCCTTCCGTGTCATTAAACCATATCACAAGAGTGTCTACCTGCTCACTTGCTTTCTATATGGTGACAGCCTCCAGGACAGACCTCTGGCACTTTTTCCCTGTCTGGATAAATCAGGCCGCACGGTATCTGGGCTGCATGTCCCAGCAGGACATGCCAAGGAGCTGATGGAAAGCTCCCTGAGGTACCTGTGCAGCCCCACAGCTGCACTGCCTGACCTCCCACAGCTTCTGGAGTGACAAGACACTCTTGCTTCATACTGAATATAATATTTATGTTTTTAATATGTGGCCTCACATGTAAAAATAGTCATAATATGAAATAGAAAAGAACCTTTGTTTTCTCCCTTTAAGGGGGGAACAACAACCAAAGAACCAAAGCAACCCCTCCCTTCTTCCCTAATACCCCCAGGTTATTGCTGCTTCCAATTTTGATGGGAAAGTTCATCAGCCATATAAAAGTTAGGATGTTATTTAGAGCAACAGCCACGCCAAAGGGACTCTTTTCATAGAAACCTGGAATGGTTTAGGTTGGAAGGGACCTCAAAGCCCATCTAGTGGGCAGGGACAATTTCCACTGTCCCAGGTTGCTCCAAGTCCCATCCAACCTGGCCTTGGACACCTCTAGGATGAAGAGGCAGCTTGATCTGAAGAGGCAATTGCTGATCCCATTGCAAGCTGCAGAGGAAGTCACCAATCTCGTTGTAACACAAGGGAATAAGTAATCCCAGACAATAATTCCAGTGTCTTTCCCTCAAGCCAGTCAGACCCACTGAGTAACCCTGGCAGGGGCACAAGGTTCTTCACATGGAACACACGTGACACGTGGGGCACATCAATGGCTCTGGCAGCTTGCAAAGTTCTGTCCAATTACCTAAACTGAAATTTTAAAACCAAGAGAATTGCTGTGATAGCCCTTCAAAAGTGCAGTTTGATTATTCCCTGCATGGTTTCATCATAAGTGATATATATTGTATAATCAAGAGGAAATAAATTTAATCAGTTTGATTGTAAATCAGTTGATTGTTTTAAGTGATGCTAAGAGATCTCATTTCTACATGCTCATTGTCACACGAGTTTTTATTTTTTTATAATTAATTATTTATTTTTATATATAGATGATTTTTTTTTAAAGATGTGCTAATTTGTAAGTTTTTCCCCTCCTTATAATCATTGTGGATATTGTAAAGAAAGTGTGGCTGGAGTTGGCAGAGCATCATCCCTTGTACTTCCTGCTGGGCACTGACTGCTTCCAGAGCTGTTTTTCTCATTCTTTCCTGTTTATTTGCCAATCCAGCAGCTCCAGTCTCACTCCTGTTTCCTCTAAATCACATCCTTTTTGATGTCTGCTCATAGTTTTTCTCTTTTTTTGGCAACATAATTTTTTTCTGCTTATATTGCTACATTCTCCTAGAGAATACACAAAATACATTTAATAACATGTACGAGCACTTAGTGAATGCAGGAACTACAGGACTCAGGGGAGGGATCCTCTTTTAGTGGTATCAGTTTTAGGTAAGGCTTTTTTTTGTGATGCAGCTACAGCAACGAAAATGTAATGACTATGGAGACCCAGACTGGAGAGGTCAAAAACATCTGTTTTCTTATTTTCCTCACCCATCTATAAACAGTGCAAGGCTTCTCTCCGTTCCCCATCCTCAGGAATTTTAATTTTCCTCAGTGAAGAATCCCCAAAGACCCCCTAAAATATCTATGTGCAGTTAGGTCAGTTCCAGCAATATGTTAGGACTTACTGTAAATGAGAAAGGGGCCCTTGGAGGATCGGAGATATTGAAGTGTTGCCTTTTGGGCTTATTGTAGCCAAATAAAATTCAACACTTTTCTCTGACTGACTGGTCTTAATCCAGCAGAATGAAAAAGCATCTTATTAGAAGGTATTAGCCCTCTATTGAGCACATGATGGACTGGTTGGGGGATTCCAGCCAAGTAAAAACTGCTGAACAAACCCTTTATTTAGTTCTCACCTGGTACAGCAACTCTGGAATGTCAAAACTGGCAGAGATATCCCAACCTCCTTTCCCACCCCGGAAACCACCAAAGCAGATTTTGTCATGGATTCCTGGTGACTCAGTTCCAACCACCTGCTCCCGTGGGATGGAATTGCTGTTCCCTTGGCTCTTTTAGCCTCCAAGAGAGGGCAAAAAGAGGGGGCCATTGGGCAGGATCCTGCAGTGGTGAGCCCAGAGGCTCAATAAGTGGCAATGACGCCAAAAAACAGGGGAAAGAGATCATCTTTCTTATGATGGAGTCAAGGTTGGGAAAGACCTCTTGGATGGAAGCTGCACAGTCCTGTCCCTAAACTCTCCCATCCCCTTGGGTGGAAGCTGCACAGTCCCTTCCCTGCCGCCAGCCCATCCTGCCTCTTCCCCACAGTCACCTTCATCACCTCAGGTTTCACCGGGGCAAGAGGTGGATAAAGTTGTTGTCTTCAAAGAACATGATAATTATTTCAGCCTGAAATCCCCACCAAGTGATTTCAGTCTTCATGTGGCAGCTCTTGGAAAGTGGTTTTTTCCACAATAAATGGGCGAGAACAAAGTCAAGCAGTGACTGAAACTTGCCAGCATTTGGAGATGGAAATAAGCACTGGGCTGATGTGGCTCCAGCTAAACCTCGTAGAACACACAGCAAAAATTCCCAAAATAAGGTAGGAAATGACAGCCTCAGTGTGAAAACTCAGTGTTGGATGGTTGCAATTATTTTCGATATCAGGTGTCTAACTCTGCTCTGACAAACAGCCTTGACCTTCTGACCACACTCACAAGGGGCAGCCCAAACCTGCAGTAACCAGAGACAGCAGAATGTAACAATTCTTTCTGAACTGAATTGCAGCACGACTTTCAAACCTCCATGAAGAAATGGCACATTGGGTTAAAATTAAAATGTTCAGCTTGTCTTGCACGTGGCTGCCCCACACTTCCAGGCATATGCACAATTCAAATAAAGATGACGCATTTTATTCACTATATTTGTGAAGCAGGAAAGACTTGTCATAGCAAATTCTCCTAATTTGACTTCTCTTACCTCATGGTTATGTCTGTTTGCACATATTCTGAGTAGGCTGTGGGTAACCTCCCTACACCCACAGCTGAGAGAGCTCTTGGTTTGGGTCTGGGCTATTTCTGCAAAGTGCTGCTGATTCTCTGCTAAATTGCTGAATTTTTTGAAAGACCAGACAATGCAGCACTAATGAAAGCAGATGGTTCACATCAAATATCCAAAATGCCAACATTTCAGAGGAAAAGAATTCAAAGGAAAAATCCTATACCAATTAGCTGTGGGATTAGGAAGAAATTAGGAAGGAATTGTTCCCTGTGAGGGTGGTGAGACCCTGGCACAGGGTGCCCAGAGATGCTGTGGCTGCCCCTGGATCCCTGGAAGTGTCCAAGGCCAGGTTGGATGGGGCTTGGAGCAGCCTGGGCTAGTGGAAGGTGTCCCTGCCTATGGCAGGGGGTGGCACTGGATGAGCTTTGAGGTTCCTTCCAACCCAAACTATTCAGGATTCTGGGATTCTATGAATTTCAGTGTGAAGAAAATAGGTCTTAGATAGACATAGCAAAACCTTAAAAATTATTAATATTTTTGGAAGACTATCAAGAGACTTTCTTTTTGACCATATGTGATGAAAGGAAATCCATGTCAACTACAAGAGAAAAAAAGAGAGAAAATAAAAAGAGAAAGGGATCAAGAAAGAAAAAGAAAGAGGAAGGGGGAAGAAAAAGGAAATGGAAAAAAAGGAAAAGGAGAAAAGGGAAAAAAGGGAAAAAAGAAAAAAGGAAATAAAAAAGACGAAAAAGGATATAAAGGGAAAAGAAGAAAAAGGAGAAAAAGGAAAAGGAGAAAAAGGAAACGGAGAAAAAGGGAAAAAGGGAAAAAAGGAAAAAAGGAAAAGGCTAAAGGAAATTGAAAAGGAGAAAATAGATAAAAAAGGAAAGGAAAAAGCCTTGGAATTCTCTTAGCTATAAAAAAACCCCAGAAGGAAATTGATTGTGTCTGATGAAATGGATGCCACTGTTCTGCCATTTGGAGGAAAATTGTTCCTAGATCCTGAATCCAGACGCATCAGGCCAGATGTCCTGCTGCTGCACTGGATAACTCTCTGCTCTAGGAAGCAATGGAAGTGCACTCACTCTCAGAATTCCTTTTTGCAGAATTCCTTTCCTTACTTGACACTTCGTCACGTCCTGGCAGAAAGGCCCAGTTTTCCTTCTCTAAGATGATTTAGAAAGGGTGACCAGTAATGAAAGAACACACACAGGCACACGCACATCTCTCAAAGTGACAAATCTGTGTTAACCCCCTGCTTTAACAAGCATTGATCAGCAGAGAATTCCTTCCTTGGAGGGGCTCCGTAGGCTGGACAAGGTGTCCTTAGGCTGGCACAGTCCGTCATGCTTCAGGTGAAACTGCAGAGAGACATAAAGATACCTCCTGTGAAAGTGATGTTGGTGTGGTGCCTTCCTCAGCTCAGGGGATGTCCTTGAAAAATTGATTTATCTGTGCAAAGAAACCTCAGTGGCTCCCAAGTGTGTGGGGCTGAGATACGGCATCAGCACTGGACGGGGCTGACCTGGACATTATCCACTGGACACACACACAGCCCTGATTCTGCCCTCCTGCACAATTCCCAACCTAAAGGCAGCTTGTAAAGGACAGGAACAATTTAAATATAACAACATATGCCTCAGTGGACTGAACAGACAGAGATCCCTGGACTTTATCAATACAGAGGGTTCTGGGCAGTTTATGGCAATGAGCCACCAAGGTTTACATTTGATTTATCATTTGTGTGGCACCAGAATTTTAAGATTGCTGAAAGCCATATTTCCAAGACCTCAGCAGCTTCCCTGAGCAGTGCAAACCTCCTGTGAAAACCTCCCAGGATGCAGCAGTTCCTATGGTGACCAAAAAGGCTGAATTAACTTAAATCATTTGAGAAGCTGGTTTATATGTCGAAACACAGACAGTACAAGAACCTAATGAAGATGTTCTATAACTTGGGCTGCACAACTTCTCTATGGCTGCATTTTTGGGAGCTGTTAGGGGCTGACGTCACGCAGCGCCTCTCACTCACAAAGGTCTCTCACTGTCACTGACTTTCCCAAGACTTGCAGAAATTCAGCATTTTGGGGTCTGTGCCCTGCTGTTTGGTTGGTTGCACTTTACCTTTGAGTCCGAAGCGGGGTCTTTCACCTAGCCCCGTGCTGAGATCTCTGCTCTTGGGCTGCAGCTTGCAATCACAGTTTTGGGTAAAAAACCCTTACTTGTGTTGTAAAGAACATTCCTTCCCAAATGTCCTCTCTGTGGGCACCCCCAGAAGTGTCCAGAGTCTTTCTCCTTCCAAAACCAACCTTCCCTACCAATATCAGCACCTTAAAAATAAATCAATGCACAACACGTGTTGAAGTGGGAAGTGTTGGTTCTTTCCAGTCAAGCACGAAAGTGGTTGGGTGATTTCAAATTACTTAACAGCACTCTCAGACTCTCATTTCTCCTTTTCAAGATGAGCAAACACAGATTTACAATAACTTGTCATAACATCTCAGTCTAATGAGAAGAGAGCAGGATCAGCTGAATATAAACTGAGTTATGACCCAGCTCACCTGAGCATGACCTGGAATAGAATTCTGTACCAGTTGTGTCAAAGAAGACAAAAATATCAAACATGAAAATCTGTATCTTACTTCCTGGAACGGCACTTTCCTTTAACTGTTGTAAATGTTGGAATATACTGAAACTGAATTTAACTCTGGAAAGCCCCTCCTGCAGCAGAAGCACAAAGTATCTGCAAAGTGACTCAAACCTATATTCAAAAATCATTGCAACTGTAATTAAACAAAGGAGTATCTGGGCAAGAGGAAACATCTGCCATGTAGAGAAAATGTTGCACCCTTAAGTACCTTCATTGGAAATTTAGTTTTCCTGCATGGCTCGGGAGCAACCGGAGCTATAAAAGCATAATTTAACATGCCAGTAAAAATAAATTGCAATGCATTTATTCCATATCATATTTATTATGAATGGTGCTGCTCAGCAGGGTAGTTAAAAATTAACATCCTATAAGTCACAGAGGGGAAGTTTAGGAGACAAGAGGTGAATGTGTCCTTTGCCAATAGATCTAAATTTTAACAGAAACCAGGCAGGCTGCTGAGATCTGACTTTATTCCACCAGAAACAGAAAAAATTGTGGAAGTGTCAGAGAACTCCAGCTCCTAGGGTTGAAGGCTACACAAACTGAGGTTTTCGATGCATACATTGAGGTTTTGGCTGATAGTAATGTATAAATCCATCCTATGAACTGATCCAGCCAAAGCAGCTCCTGACACAACCTTTGCTGTCTACCCTGAGGAGGACTGAGAGTGTTTTGCACCATCCCAGAGCACCCAGGGTCAGTGGTGCCAGGATTTCATCCAGAAGCCCTGTGGAGATGGAAAGAAATGCAAAATCATGGATGGCAACAGCTTGGGCTGTTAATGACGGCAACAGCGGGAGGAAGAAGAGGAAGCATAAACAAGAAATTCATCCTGTTCCCTCATCTCTGTGTCCTGGTGTGCAGCTTCTCAGGTTGCCTCAGGAATCAACTTCTGTTGGAGGGAATTGGATATAACTCTTTTCAGTCAGTAGAGAGAGGGGTTGGCTTTTTTTGGTTGGTTTAGGGTTTTTGTTGGGGTTTTTTGTTGGTTTTTCTTTTGTTTTGTTTGGGGTTTTTTTTGTGGCTGTCGTTTCACCTTCTGGAAATTGGAAAACACCCCCTGAAATGCTGAATTCCCCAGCTCCAGCACAAGAAAGGATGACTGGGCAGGAGCTCCAGGCTCTTCTGGGGAGGCAGAGTTGTTGGCCAAGGGCTGGCTGAAGAGCCTGGAGCTCTCCCTGCAGCCATCCCTCCGTGTGCCAGGGAAATCCCTGATAAATAATGACATTCAAACCAACATGATGCCAACATGAAATTCTGTCCCAGAATTACGTTCAATATCATAATCACTCGTGTAGTATTTATAGCCCTAGAGTAAAGGAATAAATAAAATAATTAATAGCATTAACAATGATAATTATGGTACCAATGATATTACAATAATAACAACAATAATAAAATAATCTTTCCAACTCATTTTTACCACCCAATTCTGCTAATTTCACTCCAAATGCAAACTTGTGCTATCTGGATGTTTGTTTGCAGCAGAACATCAAAGGAAGTGGAGTAGAATTTTTATGAAAAAGACTTTGATTTCCCATGAGAAGAATAAAGTTATCTTAAATCACCTTCTATCACTGTCTCTTCAGGAGGGTGCTGGAGAAAGTATCAATCATTTAAAAGCTGGATTGCTCAGAGCATTTGGTTTCTCATTGTTTCTTCTGACTTCTGGGAAGAAAAAAACCCTTAAATTACCTTCTGTTTTTCTGTAGTTCCAGGCATATCTTTTTGTGTTTTTTTCCCCGCATCTCTGCTTTTATTCATGAGTTGTCATTAAAGTAGGAAAACAAGTAGAAAACAAAGAAAAACAAAACAGGAGATAGCTCAGAGAACCTGACAGTGAGCTCTGCCCCAAGGCCACCAGTTCAAACCCATCAGAAGTCAGCAGCAGCTCAAGTATCTGAGATTTAATGGTTGTTTGACGACCTCAGTAAAGTGTGGAGCCTGTTGGTTTCTCACACTGTCACAGCAAGGAAGTCTATGCAGAGAATTTGGAAAGAGCTCTTGCTGGGTAGGTGATGCTTCGGGTCAGTGATGAGGAATGTGTTGTGGAGAATAGGTTAGAAAAGTTGGTATTCCTCGGAAAATACGCAAAAAACACTGCCAATGTTAGTGCTCAAAAGCCTGGAGCAGAGCTAGACTCACCCCAGAAGAGAAGGAATATGTAGAGAGGGAGGTCAGAAATTAAAATATATTTTAAAAAACAAACTAAACCACACAAGTCAGACTCCTAAATTGGTTTTTAATTACACTAAAGTTGCTCTACTCCACTATGGCACTAAGTGCCCCTAAATAGGGGGTTAGTGGGAAAGAATCAAAGTGCCAATGGAAACTGGAATAAAGGTTTTAAATCCCTGTTTCTATTACTCTTACAACACAAGACAAGACAGAATGGACTAAGAAAAGAAAATATAAGGAATTTAAAAAACTAAGAGAGCCCAGTCCTTTCCTTCTTTGCTGAAGTTGTCGTCTCCATTCTAGTGGAAGGTGTCCCATGGCAGGGTTTGGAATCAGAGGAGCTTTAAGATCCCTTCCAACCCAAACCAGTCTGGGATTCTGTGAGGGAAATAATTTTTTTTTTTTTCTGAAACAGCCTCTATGCTACAGTATAATCTTATTGACAAAGAGCTTTAGCCTGCTTTAAAAAATCCCTTACAGGAATATTAGTTCTTGTCATGGACATAGACATGATTTCTGTGGGATTAAAGCCTGGTTTCCATCCACGTGCTCGGGAATGGAAGTGAGAAGAGCTTTCCTCTGCACAGGCATGTGTGAGGATGAAGCAAAGCCTCACTTGGACTGTGCTTAGTCTGTCCTGGAAGTTTTCTGGTGGAAATTGCTAGAGCTCAACAGAGCCTCCCAGGCTCCCAAATGAGCTACTCCATCTCCAACCAAATGAGATGCTTGACAGAGGAATTACCCTGCGAGATCCTTGTCCAGGTGATCTGGAGTGCAGATTAGTCTATCATAAAGGTGCTCTCTGGCCTGGAGATGGATGGTAATACTCAGGGCACAATTAAGCTGCTTTATTGCTGTGTTACCCATGAGTTGATTACCAGGGCAACATTTGTTGGTGGTGTTGTTACAAAGAGGGGACTTTTATTAGAGCTCTTGATTTAAATAATCTGCCCATTTGCTGTCATTAAGGAAAAGCTATGTCCCCTCATTAAATCAATAGACTGAAATGCCTTTAGCTGTCAGGCTCTGTTACGGTGTAGGGATAAAAGTGGATCTGATTATTAATTAACCACTGACGAACCTGAGGAGACCGACAGCTCATGTCAAATGGCTGCTTCTAGGGCAGCACTAATCAAACACACCAGTTCCAAATCAATCATACATCACCACAATCACGGGAACTCCCATGGCAGCAGCGATGTCCCAATGCCTCCACGGCTCCAGGGTGAGGTGTAGACACAGGGATCTTTTCTCCTGGCTGTGACAATTTGTGTGTCTCCCCCACATTGTGGCCTTTTTCATGCCTTCCTCACAGAGGGAGGTTTTCAGGATATGACTCCTTTGAATTCCAAAGGGCTCATCTTTTGGTTCTTAATGCACTGTGCCTGCTCATGGAAATATTTCCCTGGAAAAGAAAATAATCATTCCTGGTACAAAAAAGAGACCTCAGGCTCATTTCCTTGTTCCTCCCATCCATTTCATAATATCCACTTGGTGATTCAGTCTCCAGCTTTGTCAACCAGCCTCAAAGTCGTTTAGCTTTATATCATACTCTTGTTTTGGGAAACTGTGTTCTTCACCCACCTGGGAAGGGGTCCTGGGAAAGACTGGTAGTGTTCCCCTTCTGGCAGAATAACAGTAAGTTGGGATCAAGAAGGGAAATTGGCAGTGAGTTTTCTACTTCGACATAATTTCTACATAATTCACAGAACTATGGAATGCTTTGGGATGGAAGGATCATTAAAGACCATCTTGTTCCAACACAACTTCCACTAGCCCAGGTTGCTCCAAGCCCCATCCAACCTGGCCTTGGACACTTCCAGGGATCCAGGGGCAGCCACAGCTTCTCTGGGCACCCTGTGCCAGGGCCTCCCCACCCTCATAGCCAAAAATTTCTTCCTGATATCCCATCTAAACCTACCCTCTGACAGTTTGAAGATATTCTCCCTTGTCTTGACACTCCAGGCCATTGTCTAGAGAATCCCAGAATCATTAATGTTGGACAAACCTTCCCAGACCATCAAGTTCAATCTGTGGCCGATGTCCCCTTTGTCACCAGCCCAGAGCACTGAGTGCCCCCTCCAGCCCTTCCTTGGACACCTCCAGGGGTGAGGACTCCAACACCTCCCTGGGCAGCCCCTGACAATGCCTGACCACCAATTCCAGGAAGAAATTCCTCCTGATGTCCAACCAGACCCTTCCCTGGCACAGCTTGAGGCCATTCCCTCTCATCCTGTCCCTGTTCCCTGGGAGCAGAGCTCAACCTCCCCCCGCTGCCCCCTCCTGTCAGGGAGTTGTGCAGACCCAGAAGGTCCCCCCTGAGCCTCCTTTTCTTCAGGCTAAATGACCCCAAATTCCCTCTCCAATTCTCTTGTATGCCCAAGAACCTTTCTTAGGAACCTCGTTACACGGCTGGAAAGCAGCGCCAGATAAACAAGCTGGCGCTCCTTTTTTTTGAGAATAATTGGCTTTATCTTTTGCCCACCAGCTATAAGTCCTACTTTTAATTTACTCTTTTTCTTATTCACTTTTTGATGTAGCAGTTCAACGAGGGTTTAAATTCCTTTTCCCATGCAGCCCTTTCATCGTGCTTCTAATTACCTCGCCTAATTGCTCTGAACTGATATAAGCCCATAATTTTTTAAAAGTATTTTCTTTAATTACAATTCTTTGCCAAAGAAAATACCACTGAAATACATCTTGCTAAAACAAAACAAAAAAACTCAAAACCCCACTGAAATACATCTTCCAACTTTTTGAATAGTTTGATACACCTTAGCTTCACTCTGAGCTTGTCTAAAGTTATGCAGAACCACATGCAAAAAAGGGCAAAAATGTACAAAATATTAAAATAAGAAAAAGAATGGAGAGGAGTGCATGTAGAATATTCTCTAAACCTCAGTGTCAATATTTTTCCTCTTTGAAGTGCAAATGCCATCCTCTGTGGGGGAGCAATGTCTTCATTGTGCTGAAGCAAGTCTTTGAATAGGTTTGAGAATCAATGGATGTTAATTGGGTGTGAACAAAACACTTGACATTTCCAAAACAGGACCTGTGGATGAAAATTATCAACTGCTTCTTTTATATCAGCAGAAGACAAGTTGGGAATTTTTTTAATCTATGTAATGTTTTCATAATTCTGCAACCAAACTTCAGCAGTGAGAGATGCTCACATGGGGGTAAGAGAGCTGCGATCATAATTTAGGGTGACATTAGAGAAACTCCCCTGTAAGATACAGGTCACTGACAAAAATGAAAAAAGAATGTTTAAAAACTCAACTTCAAACTGAATCACATCCAATACAGTGCTGAAAAGAGGTGCCTTGTTCAAAATTTCCATAGCCTTGTGTTCCGGAAATTTGATAATGCCAAAGTGGTTTATATTTACATTTTAAAATGGAACAAAAGAGATTTTCTATTTAAGTTTGTGAACAAACTGAAGTGTTGTCTTTTTCCATAATCCAACACATCGCCTGAGATTACTCCAATACAAATGCCCAGAAGGGAAAAATCATTTGTTTAATGGCAGTGAAACTCTTAGGACTGAAGCATCTTTATGTACATGTATTGGCTCATTTATTGCCTTGCAAGGCTTAGCCTCAGCTTTTCCATTAGCCTCCTGCACAACAGATGACATCATTTCTATTTTCCAAGATATTTTGGCTGTCACTGATCTGCAGCACAGTTGCTCTATGAAAGATGAATGTCACCCCTCATCGATACGCTTTGCAATTTAATTAATTTCTCAGCAGTGTATTAATTAGGCAACAAGAGTAGCCTGGAACTTCCATAAATGAGATGAGAAATGGATAAAAACTTTTCTAACTCAGCAAAACAACACCATGCATGAGGATGGTGCCAATTTATTCTAAGGAACACCCACTGTCTACCAGGACAGGCAGCTCAGCAAATGCCCAGTGCTTGGCAAGTTGGAACATTGGGTTTTGTCCTATCTAATGACCAGATCCCACCCTACGGATTGGGGAATCTGCTGCTAAATGAGGAGAATCCACCGCCATGCTGAGAGGGAAGAGTCCAGCCTGCAGCACTGGGGAAAGAATAGAAGCCAAAACGTGAGAATCCTTCCATGAAAGACAAATTCAACCCAATCCGTGTCCCTCTGATGAGCAGAGACACTGAAAACATTCACTGTCCACCATCAGCACAGTTCTTTCTAACACAAGTTTTATTGTTTAGAAGAGAAGTGCTGAAAACAACAGGTTGAAAGAGGGTTAAAACTTTCATTGCCATGGCCATACATTTCCTGCAATGCCTACAAACAGGGCCTTGAAACCAGACTCGAGCTCCTAAAGAGACTCAAAACCTCTTGGGGCAGGGAGCAATGGAGAAGGTGTCCTGGGCTTATGTGGTCATATCAAGCCAAAAAAAGGTGTAGGATTATAGTTCTTCAATGCATGGGATATGCTCTAGTTCGAAATTCCCAAAATTATGGGGCTCTCAAAGGGAAATCATTGAACCACAAAACCATAAAATGGTTTGGCTTGGAAGGAGTCTTAAAGTCCATGTCACCCCACCCCTGCCATGGGCAGGGACGCCTTCCACTAGCCCAGGGTGTTCCAAGCCCTGTCCAACCTTGGACACTTCCAGGGATCCAGGGGCAGCCACAGCTTCTCTGGGCACCCTGTGCCAGGGCCTCCCCACCCTCACAGGGAAGAATTTCTCCCTAACCACTGTTTTCTTGCTTACATGACTGGACTAATATGAATCCACAGGGATAAAATGGTACAGCTCAAATCAGTGTCCCCTTCAGAGAAAAAATAGAATAATTAAAGAAAAATGAAAGTATCATTCCTGTTTATTCGAGATCACCTTTATCTATTTTTTCTTCTAGGGCTTAATATGAGTGCCCCAAAGGTTTTCCTTCCTGAAGACTCAGCACAGAAAAAATTTGTTTTTGTCTGAGGCTGCAGTGAGTATTTTAGTGCTTCTTGCATGGTAGACTGACCTCAAAGCTAACAGACAACAATTTTAAGAGTTGTTTTCATTGCTTTAAGTAGGATGCAAATAGACATGAAGTGCTTGGACAATTGGTTCTTGAGTTCTAAGGAAATGAAAAAGATTGTGCTGAAGTGAGAGGGTCCTCTCACCACACTCAGAGCGTGTCCTGCTAAAACAGCAAACCCAGGAGTGGTGGCTGAGGAATCCCTGTTGTTCCATGATTATCACAGCCCTGCAGCACAGCCCGGGTTGGAACGACCACTGATGGAGCTCACAGGACCTGGGAAGCAAAGCCAGTCAGACAGAAAGACACAGCCACAACAGCTGGGAGGGGAAACAGCAGTCATTAGGAAATCATTGTGGTGTGCAACGATTTCCTAATTGCTCCTGCTGTTTTTCTCAGATTCCCTGGAGTGCTGGAAGTCTCAAGACTGCAAAAAAAAGCTAAACCTAAAGAAGCTGGTAGCAGTGCCACACTGGTGGTGTGTGTACTGGTGGCTGCACAGGTTCTGGCAGCCTATTGTCAGCTGCTAAGAACCTACTGTGGTGCTGTGCTTGCCTTCGAAAGAAGCCTGTGTGGATACCTAAAACTTACACACAAACCATCATTCTGGTGTCCAGTAACTAGCAGAAAAATCATGGAATCATGGGATGATTTTAGCTGAAAAAGACCTCAAAGCTCATCTCATTCCACCCCTTGCCATGGGCAGGGACACCTCCCACTATCCCAGCTGGCTCTGAGCCCCGTCCAGCCTGGCCTTGGACACTTCCAGGGATCCAGGGCCAGCCACAGCTTCTCTGGGCACCCTGTGCCAGGGTCTCACCACCCTCACAGGGTAGAATTTCCTCCTAATAACCTAAATTTAAATCTGCCCTTTTAATCAGCTTTAATGAGAACAAGCAAAATTAGCAGAACTATGACTTGCAACCCAAGGCCTTTTAATGAACTAAAAACATCTCAATACTTCACCTTGTTTAGGTAAGTGATGAACTTTCCTAAAAACAACAGAGAAAGTTGTCCTTGTGTCCCAAAACTTCCAATCTCAGCAAAACCTGGGTTGCCATGAGGGCAAAGCCATGTGGAGGAATCAGAGTCCTCTATTCTCTTAGCGTCCCTTGAGAATAGCAACAAATAATGGCTAAGATTAGTCCAAGTAATTTATTTGGATTTTCAAACGCCTTTTGTCAAGTTCCCTGGGGAACCCTCAACTCAGCAGCCTTTCAAGAAGAGGTAAAATAGCAGAAAGGAATGATTTACTTTAATCACCCGAAAAAACAGAACTCTTGGGAGCTGCAGAATTTCCATACTCAGACAGAAATGTACAGACTTAATTTTTTTTGATGAGGGGAGGAGCAGCAAGGTAACAAAGTTTGCCAATTATTTGGGTAAGTTCAGATGAAAGGAGGCACATTAAAGCAATTCAAAGGAATCCAGCAAGGCTGGGTGAGAGGGAGGGGTACTGGCTCCTGGGTAGGTGCTGCTGTTGGAATGAAGACTCAGAGCTATTCAGACACATCCCTGTAAACATCACACAAAAAAGGAACCATTATTCGAAGGAAGGAAGATCGGGGTAATTTATTAATTTTTATTTTTTACTTTTTAGCTCACTTGCTTGCTCATTTAACTGAGGTGTGCTACACACTGTACATGGATGGTCAACACTTGTAAAACCTCATTTCAGCTATTGCTTGCCTTTAAATATATCATAAACTTTCCACTCGATGACCAACTTGTCACATCTTGGATTTCCTTCTCAGCCATGCCTTTGTCCCTTCTCGGATCCTCTGCAGGTGAGTGACACAGCACAACAATGCAGCGCATTCCTGCAGGGAGGGGGCAGGGATTTACCTGCAAGGACCCCTCAGGAGAGCAGGCTGAGCTCCCAGCAGCACCGAGTCGATGGCTGTGTGAGGGCAGCACTGAAATTATGCCGGTCCTGTTCACCACTGGATTGATGCTGCACTTTGTTAAATAAAATACACAGCACCAACTGCTTGGAGATCAGTTAGGGAAACCAGGATTGATGGACAGCATCAAAACACACCATATTTACAGAGCTGTTAAGCTCCAGCCTTCTAATATTTCTAAACAATCAAATTCCAGTGCTTAGCAAGGTTCAGGGCTTTGTACTTTTCCATCAAAGTAGCCAGATTTTGGCAGATGGGAGGAATTTCCTACACTGGATGCTTGGAAAAATGTATTTGCAGTTCCTCTGCTGCCATCTACCCTCAAAAACGTCTTTGTGCAGCCAGGCTGGTCCTATCCACAAAGTTTGAAAGTCATTAACCAAAGACTAAACCCTACAAACAAAAGGTCTCAACAACAGGCAGCTGTGTTCATTTGCATTTTCTTAAAGACATTTTCGAAAAAACCTAAAATAAAACTGAAATAAAAAATAAAAGGATGACTTGAAGCATCATCCATCACAAGGAAACTCACCAAATAAAAAACAATTGCAGGCATTTAACACATAAAATGCTTTCTTTTTAAAAGCAGAGACAAGGTGTTTGATTCTGAGGATGTGCAGAGAAATTTTGGTCTGATGAGTGTTGGCAGTAACAAACAGGAGGTAAAAGGTTTGTTAATTTTCCCTGTGACTTCACTGCCTCCTTCAATTTGTCCCTTGTTTGTGTTGTGCTCAGGCTTCATGAGAAGACTTTATAAAAAATCCAATCTCTTTTTTTTTTTTAATTTTGGTCAAAGGAAACATTCAGTTGGATCTTGCAATCTGTTCTTTGCCTAGTGCGAAACTCCAGCAACTGTCCCTCTGGAAATGTGGAATCATGCTCCAGTCCAGCATGGAGCGTCTCCACTTCTGCACGGGGGAGAAGAGCCACAGTCAGCTGGGTCCAGGGGTTCTGCCAGGATTTGCTGTGTCCCACTCACCCATTTTAGGACTCAGGTTGGTGCTGGGTTAGTGATTGCCCTCAGCGCTCTGAGAGGGCTTTCCCAGCCTTAAGGATTCCGTGATTCTGAGCTGGAACACCTTTCTGTTCTCCCTTGCCACAACATAGGTGTGCAGGGATGACAAGGAGGTGGGTTTTTTCCCTATTCCTTCTTCCAGGTATTTTCCAAGCATCAATACCCTTTTCCATGGAGGTGTGACCTTTAGGTCTCTATTTGTCCAAGCAGCAGCCAACTGAAGGAGCTGATAAAGATGTTCTTGAGACAAAACTAAACCCTGTGCACCCCTCTGTTCCTCTGTTCCTTTCTCTGAGAACACCAGGTGGTGAGGCAGGGGTTGCTCTCACCCCATCTGAGAGGCTTTTCCCTTCATCTGGAACAACAGAGCTGGGATCTTAAAATCAGACGTGACTGATCCGTGTCTTCTGCTGGCAGGTGGCACCGATTGTGGTGGGTCAGTTTATGGTCACTTACCAGTTTTCATGGAATCACAGAGTGTCTTGAGGTGGGAGAGACCCACCAGGATCATGGAGTCCAGCTCCTGGCCCTGCACAGACACCCCAGCAATCCCACCCTGTGCCCCTCGTGTAGTTCTGTGTGGGACCAAGTTTAATCCCCTCCTTATCACGAGATCTTTTGGAATCATGTTCTAAACCAAGATCAATGCCACAAATAAAATAAAAAAAAAATTCCTAAACCCGCAAATAAGGTCAATCTTAGCAGATAAGTCTGTTTAGGAACAGAAAACATTCAGGCCCACTGAAGGGCACTGGCAGACGAAGTCCAAGGTGACACATCTGTCTTTAACTTCCTGAAAAGAACAGGTTAAATGTTTTCTTTGGGGGAGTTTTTCTCCTTTCTTGCATTCAGTCACGCTGAAATTGAAGAGGAATTAACAATATATTTAATGCCACATTCCTAAAGTACCCACATCCCTGCACAAGGTGTTGAGGGAAGCCAGGACTAAAGCCAAAAACAGTTTCCATTGTATATTTTTAACATTTCTCCTCGGTATAATTCAGCACCAATTTTATTTAAATACAGTGACCAATGCTGCTGCCATTCCTTAATCATTCCCCTTTCACCTGCCCCAGGCAGAGCAGACCCAGCTGCTCCTGAGCATGATTGAGAAATGAATTTACGTTCTATAACAGTAACAAAAAATCTTTACTGTTTGTGCAAAAGTTTGATCCCTGGTGCGTCTTGCTCCTCACTGTTTTCTCAGTCTGACTTCAAGAAAATACTCTATCATTTTAGAAGACAATTCCTACTAATCAATGTCCAATGGAAAATGCACAAGTCCAAATATTATATCATTGTTTCACATATTTAATTGTTATTTGCTTGTTTCTCCATAGTCCATGAATTAAGAAACACGAAATAGTGTTCTATTGGATTAACTGAGATATCAAAGAGCAAATTCACCCTGGCCCTATCTCTCCTCCGTGGGCTCCTGGCACTGCAGAGAGTTGCCAATGAAATAAGAAAGCAGATTAGATATAATTCACTTCGAAGCTGCTCTGATAAAACCCAACAAAGGAATCTGACTTATTTCAGATGCTCTATCACTACTTATCCACCTATTGCTGCCAAGAGCTGCATTGCCAAAAGACTGATGGAAGATTGAAAAAAAAACTCACCAACACCTCCTGCTGCAGAAAATCCCTGCCAGGGTGTTTGCTCCATCTGGACTCAGCTGAAGAGGGGCTGCTGTTGGTTCATCTGCAAAACAGGGCCCACACCAAATGCCTGACTTATGGTAGATTTGGAAGGCTGTTCTGTGGAAAAGATGTGTAAAACAGCTTGGCCTTTTCCCCATCCCATCCTGTGTTTTCCTTTTTCTCCCTTTTTAGAGAGATCCTCCATAAAAATGTATTAATTCTGACCTGCTCCTGCTCTATGTATTCTTGTGTCTGCTGATGCTTGATGAAGAAATGGGTGAAATGATTCGCTGGACAATTTTTTCAACGAGACTTTCAGATTTTCCTCCTGTCATTTATTTTCCACAGAATTTTGTTTTGTCTTCCTTCTGAATATACAAATGTAACTATACTTGATTTTGGTCGTGCAAGCAGGGAAGGACTCAAGGAGAAAGAATTTAAAACCTCCAATGTTTAGGTTTATTAGAAAGAATTTTTCAACACCCCATTAGTTAATTGCTTTCAATCACAGAAGTTCAAAAAGCACTTACATGTAACGATAAACTGCTTTTTCAGACGGGTTGCAGGTGTCACATCTGAGGCAAAGTAGAGAAATGTAGAGTATATGTCTGCTGTTTTCCTTGTACGTGGATCAGAAGTATCCTTGCTTTCCTTGCTACTTGTTAAGGGACGTAATATGCAAAAATATTCATTCCTAACAAGAATACAGTGATTAAACATAAAAACAAAACAAAAAAAACCAAAAAAGGACAAAGCCCTTACATTTTAAAATATCATTAAATCACACTTTTTCATAGAGATCCACAAGCCTTAAGTGAGTCCAGTGGGAGGAAACATGAGGGGCTCAAGTATTAGTCTAACAACAAGTTAAATTCAAAGTACAAGCAGCAAAAGTGACCTTACTGGCTAATAACAACTTTCTTTAAAAAAAAAAAAAATCAAACTAAGGTACCAGATGGGGAAACCAACCAATATTCATCATCGTGTGCAGCCCCAGAAATGGTGTATCCATAATATGAAAAGATAACGGACCATATGTGCTCCAAAAATTAACCAAAATAAAGGCAGCTAATTCGCTTCATTTTCATTTAACTGGGCCCATCCTCTGAGCTTTAATTTGCAGGCATTGAAGGTGAAACTCAAACTGCTAATCTTAATCATTGTTATGTGCATAGGAAGATTTATGATTATACAAGTTTTTGGGGAAACAAAGATGATAATTGACAAAAATGTGGTGATACAATTTGCATATTATGCAGAGGGAAATATTACAGTGGGAACATGGAGCTGGATATCAGAAGTCCTTGGTTCTGTCATTTGTAACCTATTCGAAATGAGGTTTTGGGACAAATATAAAGAAATCTTCTGAAGTCCTGACAGGTGCTTAATCCTGCAGTGAAGGTGTGCTTGCAAAGGTACAGAGACAGGAGGGAAAGCAATTAATATGGACCTGGCCATGAATGCAGTAGCAGTGAAAGCTGGAGCAATGGGAGGAATTGGGATTCTGAAGGTTTAGTTTGGAGGGCAGGAGGGAGCCAGCATTGCCTTCAGCAGCATCGCGTCCCTCTCACTGTCCTGTCCCTGCCATTCCTCTGGGCTGGGGGAGTGAGGCCATGCTGGTCACCTGAGCACAGCCAAAACTGCCACTTTGAGGTACTGTAGAATTACAGAATCATGGAATATCCTGAGCTGGAAGGGACCCACAGGATCATGCAGTCCAACCTCTGTCCCTGCACAGACACCTCAACAATCCCACTCTATGCATCCCTGGGAGCTTTGTCCAAACACTCCTGGAGCTCCGGCAGCCTTGGGGCCGTGCCCATCCCCTGGGGAGCCTGTTCAGTGCCCCAGCACCCTCTGGGGGAAGAACCTTTCCCTGATCTCCAGCCTGACCCAGCCCTGGCCCAGCTCCAGCCATTCCCTGGCTCCTGTCCCTGGGCACAGGGAGCAGAGATCGGAGCATCCCCTCAGGAGGAGCTGCAGCCCCTGCTGAGCTCTGCCCTCAGTCTCCTCTGCTCCAGCTTAACAAGCCAAGTGCCCTCAGCTGTTTCTCATTTGTCCGCTCCAGACCCTACACCATCCTCAGGCCCCTCCTGTGGACTCTCTCCAACAGCTTTAGATCTTTCTCATATTGTGGCACCCAAGACTGTAAGGAGACCTTGGTTTTGCACTGATGCTTTTTCACGTGTTCTCATCCTCCTGCTCCGGTCCAGCAATTAAACATCCCATCCACTTTTCTGTGGGCAGATTTCCCCCAGGGTGACCTCCTGGGGTCGGACACTGAACGCACAATGAGAGAGAGCAGGTTCATTAGAGGAGCTGAGCGGGAGGAATCTGTCTCTGCTCCACTTGCTGCTTCCAGACAGGATTTCAGTCATGCCTGCGTGTCAGCAGCCTTCCTGGGGATTCTCTAAAGAGCCTATCAAGCTGACCACCTCAGACAGGCAGGGCCAGGGCCTCTCTGCTCTCCAATTCCAATGAGCTGTGCTTAATGCAGCATCTGCCTTGTCTGTCTTCTGCCTGCCCATGTATTAACACACAGCTTTGTGCTGCTCCCCGGGGCTCTCAAGCATATAATAAATAGAGTTCCAGCTCACTGGAACCTCCTGCAGCAGCTGAGATTGTGATTTGTTTAGCTGTGACTGCTCATTTGGAAGTTCTTGGCTTTGGCAGGATGGCAGAAGTATCCTCAGTTGAAAACACATGCTTGGGAAGTCGGTGGTGTTCCAACGTGCTCCTGCTAAAGCTGGAAGAGGAGCACCCTGGCAGAGGAGCCCTCCTGGGGCAGGGAAAGGTCCTGGGGGGAATCTCGAGCCTGGGGAAAAAGGATGGAGAACACAGATGCATGCAGAGGATACATGTTTTTTTCCTACTGTTCTGCAGTATTCTGCCACTTGGTAGCAGAGAACAAGGGAAACCTTCCCTTCCCTTCCCTTCCCTTCCCTTCCCTTCCCTTCCCAACCCTCCTCCCTTCCCCTCCCCCCCCTCCCCACCCTCATCCTTCTCACTACACTCCTCAGTCTAGCCCCCCATCTCTACACACCGTCGCATCACATATNCCCTTCCCTTCCCTTCCCTTCCCTTCCCTTCCCTTCCCTTCCCTTCCCTTCCCTTTTCCCCTGAAGTCAGGAGGATTATGGTAGTGAGTTTTCTTTGAAATAAGAACATTTATGCTGATCATTATCTATAATCTTGAAATAGACTGCTGTAAACAACAGCCAGGTTGTTTCCAAAGTGACTTCCTCAAGTATCTTGCTCCATTATAAAAAAACCCTTATTTTAAGCCGCATCTTCTGCTCAGTAGAGAGACTAATGGCACCTCATGGGTTTATTCAGACGTTTGTTTCAGTGACACCTGCAAGAAAGTGTGGGTGAGAGATCTCTCATATCCAAAATACCATGGAAAGGCTTGGGTTGGAAGGGAACTTAAAGATCATCTCATTTCAAAGGTGTAGGGGGAGGAGGAGGTGAGACAGGAGCTCTGGCAGACACAGTGTTCTGCCAGCAGCTTTTTCCTCAGGGCAACCACAGCTACCAAACCAAGCAACACCCCCACTGTGACACAAAAAATAAACCCAGGGTGCCAGCCTGTGTTTCTTGGCTCGTTTAAAATTGGAGCACAGACATCACAATGTATGGGTGAGATGAAACCTGCGGTGTCTACCAAGTGCAAAATTAGGTAAGTGTTGTCTCCTGGGTAAGAACAGGAGTGTCACAGCCTCCTCTCTCACTGTGGGATTTAACATAAAGGAGCCTCACTGCGTTCTCATGGGGAAAAATCCAGCCTGGAGCTACTTCCCCGGCCACTGTAGGTGTTTCTTCTCAGCACACTGGTGTCTGCTGGGAGCTGTGAGTTGTACAGAAAGCTCAGCACCCCAAACCCAGCTCCTGCCACACATGACTTTTCAGTATCCAAATCCTTTACAGGCTCCAGAGCCCACAGTCCAAGCTAAGAAAGGCTGCCCCATCCAACATCTGTCTCCACATAGCTTACGGGGAAAAGAGATGGATATCTCCTCATCTTGCTCCCAAAGTCATTAGGAACTGTGAAGATCAGTTTAGCACACATTCATTTTGGAAAGTCATCACTGACCCGCTCATGGGATTATTACTCTGTACAACCAACCCTTGCTACTGGTGCTGCTTCTCTTCCTCTCCAGGAAGTTCAACAAATCTGCTTTCTGGGCACTTCAACAAATATAAATGGAACACTATTCCCCTCCCACCATTATCTACCCTCGTTTCCAGCTGCCTACGACAGTTAAAGTAAAAATCCTTAAGAGAAAATCCAGCGCAAACAAACCAAAGCTGAAAATCTGGAAAAGTAAATGTGACACCCGCAAGCCAGAGGGGTTGGCAGGCAGGAGCAGCCCCACTCTGTCATGTTAACGAGTCCTTCACTCCAAATCCCTGCTGTGACAGGTGATCTCCTTTTCCTCCTGCTCCTCCTCTCCCTGAAAAAGCCCCCGAGCAGAGCGGCTGCCAATCTCCAACATTTTTGTAATGCAATCAATGGAATGGTCCTTCTCTTCGAAGAGGAATGCTGGTGAAAATACACTGTTCTGCTTTCGTGTTTATTCGGGTGTTCCCTGCTGGCTTTACCTCTGCCTCAGGAGACTGGGATATGGTTCTCAGAGCCATTTCTTTAGGGATTGAGTACCTCCAATAATGGGAGGAGCTGCTGCTTCCCCCAGGAGAGAGAAAACCTTCCTGTGGCTGTGGATTCTTGCCTGCAAACACAATAAAGCCCACCTGAGATCCAATGCTATCATTGGACAAATATCTTCTGTCCAAAAATCTTTGCATGGCGAATAAAACAGGTCCATCAAATACCAAAGCTTCTAAAGCAGCAGCATGGATTTGAGACCTGCTTTATTTCCTTGCCTCAGGCCTTTTAATGAGGGTTTCTCGTTAGAGGACGTGGCTGGGGCTCCTTGTGCGCAGTTTAAAGGAAAGTGAACATCACTGAAGCCACTGCACTTTGTTATCTCCTCCCCATCCAGGGCTATTTTATTTATATTTAGGGCCATCACCTAAAAGCTTTGCAAGCTAAAATAAAAGTGGCTTGGAAGGAGTTGCGAGATTGCTGTGAAAAGGCAGCTTGAAAATAGATCCTGGCTGAAAGGAAAAGCTCTCCCGGGAAACTTTCAAGTCCCGATGTGAAACAAACCCGGAGGGTTTGCTTTCAGTGCCTTGCTGAGCTCTCACAGGCATTGAGAGTGTTAAAGATCCTGGTGTCACACAAACCTGCTGACGGTGGGAAAGGAGCACAGGAGCCTGGGCCACTGCCTGAATGTCATCTTTCCACAGGAAACAAAAACGGTGACAAGAGGGGACCGTTCCTCACTAAAAGGAATTCCCAGTTGCAGCTCCCCGAGTGGCAATGTGTCTATTAATCTTGTTAATCAATGTCTTTAAAACCCTTCCCATCTGCTCCCACCACTGCCACAGCACAGGCAAAATTTCAGGGCTTCCCAGCTCAGAACTCCCATTAAACTACCTCAAAAATCTGTAGCGTCCAATACTCTTCCCAGATTTTTCCACCTTGGAGCTGCTTTTTGGAAGCTGCATTTTTTCTTTCTCACTCACTCACTCAGCACTTCATTTGTCCTTTCAGTGTGGTTCTTCCCATCCTGGTCCTCTTTTCCCATGGCTCATGTCCCTTCCACTTAAGCCAACCAACGTTCTCCTCCAAATCAATTAATTAACCTTCTCTTCTCAATCTCATCCTCAAAGCTTCTTTTCCTGCTGCAATCCCAGCTGTGCCACACTGGCTGCTGCTCCACAATGTCCCCAGTGCTGCTGCTGGCCACCATCTCCCCTCAGCACTGGCCACTGCAGAGCCCAGTCACCTGCCTGGGTCTCCTCTTGAAAGTTCCAGGAGCATCCTGAAGGCTGAAAAAGAGCATTTTTCAGAGCCTGTGTGCATGGAGGTCTGGGACAAGTGTATGGCAGCTCTTCCCAAATATCTATGAGCAGCAGGCACAGCAGGGAAAGTTTTAGTGCTGGGATGGCAGGAGGTGAAGCAGCACCACAAACTCACTCACACAGCAGCACAGAGGGAACAAGGTCTGCATTTTGCTGCACACTTGCTCCCATCTCCTATTCCTCACCTTTTCCATGTGCTGGACTGAGGTGATCCGAGCCATGCCGATGGATCCCATGTGGGAGCTTCCTGAGGAGCTCACATCAGGACAAAAGCCACCAAACATCAAAGGAGCACAGAAGTTTGAAAAAGAAAACCACTTCTCAAGCAATTTATTTCCCAATCCTTTCAAAACTACCTTATTTTAGATGCATTTGACACCTCCTTGTCCTGTGCAGAAGGTGCAAAATGTGTCAGGAGAGGAAAAAAAAAGGGGAAAAAACCAATTTGCTCTAACTTCATTTCTGTAAGTGTCATTTACTGCGTGGAATATTATTGGAAAAGGCACCTGTTGGAAATGCAGACACATGGGCCATTTCTAAGTCATTTCACCTATGCATGAAGTGCTGCTTCAGGTCACGGGTGGCTTCTGGGCACTGATTCCTACCATGACATTTTTCAATCCTTTTCTAAAGAAATATGAAGCCAAACTTCTCTGACATTCAGAGCTTCCTACTCAGATATATTTTTGCCAGGGGAAAAAAAAAACTGTGTGTGGTTTAATCACTAATCAAACACATAAAAAGTTACTTACCCACCAGAAGATTGTTTTATCCTGTTAGATCTGTGGAAATGCATTCATCTTTTTTTTTCTTGTGTAAATCAACATGGAAAAGTTAATGTTTCTGTATTGGTCCAAAAGGCATGATTTGCATGTTTTCCCTCTTATTCCCCAAATTTTTAACTTCTTAACATGGAAAGAAGTGATTTCTTAACAAAATCAAAATTTCCTTCAGGGAAGATCTTGTTTCCATAAGACATACCTGTTAATTAATAAAGAGGTTTCCCTCCAAGAAAAAAAACTAGTTTGATCCTAAAGTCCTTTGAAGCCTTTAGAGGCCTCTACCTGTTACAGGTGGAGACAGAGGACAGGAGTGGGAACATGACATTGGTTGGAAGGGAAGAATTGACAGCAGGAATTGCTGCATTGTCCCTTTTCTCCCTCTCCTCAGCCTGCCTTTGTTGTGTGTCCACACAAACCAAACTCGGATGAAAGGGCCTCAGAAGTCCTTGGACAAAAAGTGAACCAGGATCAGAGGCCAGAATCTTCTTCGTGAGCTCCGGAGGTCAAACCCTGCTGTGTCAGCACCTCGTGTCCCATCCCTCCCCAATGGCAAAGGCCGTGCCAAGGGGTTGGGACCTGTGCCAAAGCCACCCCTGCAGCCTGGGAGGTCTTTCATGGGGCAGGAGGAACCATCACCACGGCTTTTCTTCTCTTCTCTTTGTTTCTCTTTATTGTTTGCTTTACTTTATTAAAAAAGGAAATCTTTCTGGAATGATTCAACAGTATTTATAATAACTCCTCACAAAGTTGGGGGCCACAATTCATTTAGCTCTGAAATATAGAAAGAGCTTGTTTACCCTTTTTCCATTGGAATCAAATATGCCCTGTTTCCATGGCAACTCCAACACTTCCCAGCTCTAACTGTTGCACAGGCAGGAAGTGTTTAACCCTTGGAAGTGTGTGAATCTGAATCTTTTGGAATCAATACCAACATAACTACCCTTCACTGCATTGTCAGGCTGCCTCTGACAAAGGATGGTGCAGGGTTTTTGTCCAGTTTTGTGAAAAATATCCCGCCCAAGTGGCTTTATTAACTCAGGTGAGGAAGAGAAGCAAGGAGCCTTTGGTATGTCTGGATTTATGGCCAGAGTGATGCATCAGTGATAAAAAAAGGTTTCAGCATTGAGAACTTGCAGTGCTAAACTCCCAGATCTAAGAATTTAACTTAAAATATGTGGGATCCTTAACAAAGCCCATGAGGACAAGTTTATTTTTACAATAGCTTGATATCACTCAAGCCCCAGGTCGGAACCTGCCATACCTGGCACTCACAGTGTGGTCACCTCACTGCCAAGTGTCCATACTGAGAGAATGTCTTCATTAAAAAACCTGCTTCTCTAACTTCTTCTGCCTCCCATCCTCCCCTCCACACAACCCCTTTCTTTCACAGCTGGACCTGAAGCAGCTCCTGGGACATTCCCCTTCCTTCTGGTTGGAATTCACCTGTTCCCAGCTGGGTAATGTCATGCAGATAACATTGGAAAAGACATCTAAATATTCTTAGCTTTTAGGATGGTGGTGATCTGGATTTAAGTGCTGTGACTAAACAAAAGGCTCAAATATGCAGTGTCAGACCTCATCTGGTGATGAAAAATTCAGTGACAGTCCATTATAAATCTCAACTTATAGAATCCCAGAATCCCAGACTGGTTTGGGCTGGAACAGACCTTAAAGCCCATCCAATGCCACCCTCTGCCACGGGCAGGGACACCTTCCACTAGCTGAGGTTTCTCCTGGCCCTTGGACACTCCCAGAGATCCAGGGGCAGCGACAGCTTCTCTGGGCTCCGTGTGCCAGGGCCTCCCCTCCCTCACAGGGAAGGATTCCTCTCCAGTATCCCATCTAGCCCTGCCCTCTGGCAGTGGGAAGCCATTCCCCCTTGCCCTGACACTCCAGTTTCTGATGTCCCTCTCCCGTTCCCTGTAGCCCCTTCAGGTCCTGGAAGCTGCCATGAGGTCTCCACACAACCTTCTCTTCTCTACGCTGAACATTCCCAGCTCTCCCAGCCTGGCTCCATAGGGGAGGTGCTCAGTCCCCTCAACAATTCTGAGGCCTCCTCTGGACTTGCTCCAGCTGTTCCACATCCTTCTTATGTCGGGAGCACCAGACACAGCACTGCAGGTGAGGTCTCACGTGTTCATTGTCGGAATTCCCTGCTCCAGAAATCAGCCTCACTGCTCTCCTGGATTTCAAACAGAGGGTTTAGTGAGGTGTAAAATTTGCGGTGTTTCTGTATTTGTTGCTTTCTGAGCTCCAGAGCAGAGGCGTCCATCCTTTCAGACTTCATTACATCATGTAAATTAGGCATTGCTTTTGGGAAGTATCACTGAAAAAATAATGTCTTGGAAGGGGAAGGCAAAGCAGGAAAAGAATAAAGAAAATAATTGAAAAGGACAAAAAGCAGTTAAAGAGTTAAAGCATCCCATTTTGAAGTTTAATAGCAGGAGTGAGTCATGAAGAGCCCTTTTCTCTCTGAGCTAAGCTCAGTGTGTGTGTGGCTAGACTTGCAAATAGTCTCTCCCATAAGAGAGGCCAGTTTAGCAGGATATTTCTTCCAAAAAAAATTTCAAAAATCTATATTAATCTTTTCACATGTGCTGGAGACTTCTTTGTTGTATCCAGATCTAGAGCTCAGAAGAGCTGTTGATGTTTGCTGCCACATTCCTGTCCCCCTGTGCCCTCTGTGCTCAGGCCAGAAGATCAGATTGGCACCTTCTCCCATCAGCAGGGAACTTCAGGCACTGGCCACATCCCAGCCTGGATGTGAAGAACAGGACAGCAAATTTTCCTTGGAGAAAACACCCCCACTGTAAAGAAGGAGCAATAATTTTGCCCCAGCCTCTCCCACCTGCAGCTCTTGTGGTAAGAAGTGCAAGAGGAAACGCTGCAGGAACCAGCAGGGAAACTGTCCTTGGGTAATGCCTTATAACAGGAGTTGTGGAAGCACTAAAGCAGCTCAGGGAGCTTTTCTATGAGTTTTGCAGAGCTTTCCATGAGGTATTTTTCTTCTGTGGGTCTACAGAAGCCATAATATTTGTTGAGCTTGTTGTTCCTTGTATGAGACTAAATAATCCCTATCCTTAAATAATATCCCTCAGATGAATTTCAGTGACCACACTGCTAAGGAAAATAGCATCTTTCTCAAAGTTTTAAGCACTGGCTTGGGGAAAAACTTTGTTTAGAGCATGGTGCTGATAACCCCAAGGTCATGGGTTCAATCCATTCACCAAAGAGCTGCCTCAATGATCCTTGTGGGTCCACTCAGGATATTCTGGGCTTCTGTTGCTGGGGCCAAGGAGGAAAAAAAGGAGCAAAAAAAAAAAGCTCAAAAGTGGACAATTCACAAGTATAATTCTATACATGCGTGGTATAATTCTATAATTCTATTCTGCATGGTCACTGTGTGTTTTTAAACACCTCATATTTCAGAACTAAAGGAACAAAGAGGATGAGGAATGATAGGCAACACCCCAAAAGGAAAGGAAAGCCCTGCATGTCACAACACCCTGCATCCATACACACCGTGAATCCCACCAGAGCGCACTGCAGCTGATTCACTGGCAGACAAATCTCTCCCTGGGAACAATCACGGATTTCCCTCAGACTCTGTTTTCCAGCACCCAGGCTGAGAAGAATTTGAAATGTATAAATTCCAGTTTCCTGGCATAAGAGCTGAGGACATGACCCTGCAGGCCGGCCAGTGTGAGGATTCCATCCAAGTGCAGTGATTCCAGACTGGGATTGAGGCAGGCAGGGGTCAGGGTGAGAAACAGCGGTTGTTCCCCCTGGAGAAATGTGAGAAGAGTAGGAGAGTATCCCGTGCAACCCACAGACCTGGAGCTGTCTTATTGGCATTCACAGGAAAGGCTTGCAGGGAATAAGGGAGGAAATGAAAGGAAAATGAATGTATAAATAGCTGCAAAGCCCACCAATGAATGCAATTTCAGGGAGTAAAAATGGAGCTGCCTGTGGATTTGCAATGTAGAGGTATTCAGGCAGCATTCCTCACTTTCACTGCCAGCCAAAAACTCAGTGCAAGACAAATAAAGTGTCAGAGGGATAAATAAAGAGGAAATTACTATCAGGTATCCTTAAGGAAAAAATAAAAGACCAACACACATAAAGCCAAAAGTCACAAAATTACCAAAAGTGACAAGATAAAATTGGTTGCACCACTGAAATTATTCTTTAATGCTGTGATCTATAAGGATGATAACCAGAGTATGAAATTAAGCTGGCAAGGTAAATCTATATTAAAGACAAAGTGGATTAATAGAGAACTTGTCCTTACATGGTTTTCAGCAGTGGATTTTTAGCTGAAGAAAAACATACCAAAATATCAGATATTCTGATGTGTCCAGTGTTCTCTTATGGGATCCTTAAGGTTGGATTTCATTGTAAGGTTTATTTCCATCAAATCTAAAATGTAGATGGTCCTGTACAACACACACAGATTGTTTTACCTTCTACCTCTGAGTCCAGGAGAAAGAAACATTTGACTTTTAAAAGTTGATTTTTAAACTCAAGCTGTGCCAAGTATTAGAAAGAAGGGTTTGTTTTCTTAAAATATGTGGGCAATTGGAATGAGCATCACTGCACTACAGCAACCTTTTCATTGAACCCAGACTTATTGAGCTTAACTGCCTGTACACTAATTAAAGCATCTCTCATCCTGTTTGTCCTATTCAGCACTACACTGCCAGCTCAGAATGGCTTTCACGAAGCCCAGGCAGTGATAAGTGTTAATGGTATTTTATTATTTCTCAACTGCAATGAAGATATTTCTCTGGCTGCAGGCAAAAGCCTCCAGGGAGGAAAAGAAATGCCTAAGAGTGGGAACATGCCCTCACAGCACTGCTGCTTCACCAGCTGCACTCTTTTCACTGCTGCTCAGGCAATGGAAAGACATCCATACATTCCCCTGAAAGCTGCCTTTGTGCACTGTGTGTCTCCAGAGCAGGGAGCTCTGAGGGATGTGCAAGGAGCAAAGTGAATTATTGGAAGACCACACGAAGGAATGGGCAATGAAGCTGATTCAGTGGCTGGCATCATGGGGAAAAATGACAGGATCCCTTGGGCCAAGCACAGTATTCATGGGAAGCTGTTGGATATAGGAGCCTTTGGAAAGAAGCAGCGGTGACTCATGAGGTCGATAGGAATATGGCCTTCTTGCTGTCAGTGGTGCCAAGGAACCACTCAGCAACCAGGAACTCGAAGGCAAGACAGAGAAAGTCAGAAGGAAACAAAGAGCTGGGAAACTTTCCTGTGTGTCTGTCCCTTCAGGGCTCTGCAGTGCAGCAGCCCCAGCTTCTGGAGGTGTCCAGGGCCAGAGGATATCACTCCCTAACCCTGCTGCCACCTCCGGAGAGGCTCCCTTATGTTCCCCTTCCTCTCTGCACAGCGAGCAAACTCTGTCTGATCTGCTGAGATTGGCATTACATAAACACCAGACATCGAATATTAATTAGGAAACTATGAAGTAGAGTAACATTCTGTAAAAAAAATGATGTCTCTTAGCAACTCAGCTTCTCCAGCCTCAAATAAGGAATTAGAATCTGACAATGTCACATTATTTTCCACAGTAGATTTGAAATTTGGCTTAATTAAAGCTTATGCTTTAGCTGGATTACCAAACAAGCAACTGGGGGCTACAGGGAGAAATGGTTTTTGTCCATCTATGTGATGGTGATAAAAGTTCTGTTTCAACAGTGCTGTGTATGAGACACAACTTATTTCAGGCAATTGCTCCAAGGATCTGAGTGTTTCCACCACCACTGAAGCCCAGATCAGCTCCCTGGTGACCCCGAGTGTGCTGTGTTCAAGGACACACGTTCAGAGACCAGGCCTTGAGGATGTAGAAAGAGATTCAAGAGTGGATGCACTGATAGAAACTTTACTCCCAGGACTCTGCAAACCCAAACTCCCTTCGGGGTCTAACAGCAGTAAATGTCAAGGAGTTCCTGAGATCCCCCTGATTTTCTACTCTTGCCATGTTATAATAACATTTTGCTTGGAAGCTTATACATGATACTTCCAGTGCCTGAAGGGAGCCTACAAAAGGCTGGAGAAGGACTTTTCATGAGGGCATGGAGCATCAAGACAAGTGAAAATTATTTTAAGCTGAAAGAGGACAGACTTAGATGGGACGTAGGGAAGAAATTCCTCCCAGTGAGGGAGGGGAGGCCCTGGCACAGGCTGCCCAGAGAAGCTGTGGCTGCCCCTGGATCCCTGGAAGTGCCCAAGGCCAGGCTGGACGGGGCTTGGAGCAACTTGGGCTGGTGGAAGGTGTCCCTGTCCATGGCAGGGGGTGGCACTGGATGGGCTTTAAGGCCTCTTCCAACCCAAACGCTTCTGGGATTCCATGGTACGGCCCAAGCTGCTGCATATTCTGCAAAATCCTATACAGTTATCTGAACATAACACAGCCTTCAAAAGCCTTCAAAAAGCAATTCCGATTAAAATAAAAATAAAATTTATTAAAAGGAAGCCTTCAGAATCAAATTCAGCTGCATGAAGGCCACTCACAAGTCCCCATGCTACAATTTTTATGCAGGTATCCACTGACACTCATGTGAGCAGAGCAGCTGAGCTCTGAAGAGGAGTGAGCCCTGAAGGTTGGTAAAGTGTGGGGAATTTCACCTCAAAATTGGATTATCATCGACGTGACACTTCTCTGGGTCCCCCAACAGAATCTTCATCTTGGTGGTACAAACAGGGACAACTTCAAAGCCAAATCCCACAGAGATGTAAGACCAACCCCACAGCTTTGTAATAGATCCAGAAACAGCCCATGGCTCTCCCAAGCCCAGCTTAGCACTTCACCTATCCAGTCATTATCCCACGACACCATGGAAATAAAACCCTGGTGCTCATCTCCAGATAAACGGACATTATTATTCCCATAAAAGAAAATGAGGCAAAGGAATTACCACAGTTCTCTTGCCTATGGCACCTGAAATATAATTTAAAATCCTCCCAGCTCATCATAAAATCTCATCATTGTTTAAAATGGTAGAAGATACAGTCTTTGAAACTTTTAAATATTTAATTTGCATATTTCTAAATCAAAGGCAAAGTTTGGATTGCAAAGGTGCATTGAGGAAAGGGAATATTTTTTGTTCTGGTAAACACAAGCATAGCCTGTTTCTAATGAGTAGCAATCAAGAGACACTGCAGGGACACAGAACATAAAACAAAATAGCAAGAGAATCCAATATGCTGCTATTCCTGGCAGTTCTAAAAATTAATTCAAACCTGCATCCATTACAAGAGTAATGGAAAAGTAGAGCTCCATGTCTGTAAATATTAGGAGCATGGCTGATAGCCTCATTTCCTCCCCCATCTCAATTAAATATGGCACCTTGCAGCTAAATCACACAATGTGGCCACAGTCTGTAAACAAAACAATCACTGTTACAAATGTTTGTGCCTAATAAATAGATGTACTGCTGTATTAGGGAAAGTTATGCCTCATGCAATAGATGTTCCCTTCCAAACAGGTAGATGTCTTATTAAGCGTTTGATTATTCATTTCTCCCTCCCCAAAATGATAGCACAGAAAGAAGCCTTCTGCTGGTGCACCTTCTGCAAATTGCACCCAAAATCTTAATAAAGTAGCTCCCAATCTGCTTCAGATCTAATTCTCCCAGATAGCTGTATGTTGTCAGCTTGACCCAGATGCTTAAAATGCATCAATGTTTATTCTTTAAACTGGAAAAAACAATCATTGAGGATAATAATCCAAGCATCAGCCTGTGCCCCACTGCCCCTTGGTGGATTTGACTGCATGATCTTTTCTCATCCTTGTGTAACCCCAGCATCCCCGCTTCATTTAATTCCTTAAGCTTTAATTAAAAAATAGCAATGAAAGCCAGCAAGAAAAAGCAGCTGAAAATTCCTTTATAGCTCACGGAACAGCCAATATTGCTTGGAGAAGAGACAGCAAACAGCACAGCCGAATACAAAGGTGGCCCACTGCAGCTTAATCTCTCCTCTGTTGTATCCTGCTGAGGAATACTTCACAGAGCTGGTCTTTTATTTATGCTCTGGCACCAGGAAAAGGGGAAAACATGAAACTTGTCCAGGAGTTTATACATCACAGTCACATCCTTTGCTCTGGTTCCCTCTTCCTGGCTTGGAACTGTGAGTGCAGATTCTGCTCCAGTGACTCCTGGAAAATGACGGCAGAATGTTTCCAAGGCTGCACATTTCTTACAACACAAAGTCCACACCTCAGTGACTCTTTGTGATAAAGCTGGAGGTACTGTTTTGGTTTGGAGCTTCCAGACGTGGCCAAAACCAGTTTCAATGGCCGGGTGAGCTCGATGCTAGGGGAGCCCAGCTCATTACAAATGTGTGGGTGCACAAGGGCAAAGTGGCTTCAAACCCAGGCACAGATGGCTCTCCCAGCACAGGGACAACAGGAGAGTTCCCAGGGACCCTGACTGTGTCAAGAGTAAGTTTTACTCACTCAGAAACTCTCAGACCAAGGAATTCTCCATGCCCATCCCAAAGCAGACCCCCTTTGAGATGCCGACCGCCTCACCTGACACAGCATTTACTCTGTGTACTCCAGCTCTTCATTTCGTTTAAAGCTCTGGCAGCTGGAGGAGCAGCTTTAGTCATGTCCTGAGTGGTTTTCATTGGTTCAGCCGAAGCTGTGATCACTGAAGGTAGGCAAGGAATGCTTTTCCTCATTTCAGGAGCCTTTGGATGGGTTTAGGTTTTGCTTTATCACCTATCTACAAATTCACTTCCTGGCTAACTTTAGGCCAAGGTTTTGTTCGAGTTTCTTTTCCTTATTTTTGCACATGATTTACAGTTAGCTTGCAGTTCAGCATAAAGTCATAAGTGAATCAAGAAAATTTATATTAACCGTTACAAGTGTTTTCAAGTAATCCTTAAATGGAAACAAAAGCAACAGAAAAAACCCCAAAACAACAAACAACCAAAAACCAATCCAGATGCTCAACAAAAACAAACTTTACCACAAAATGTCTGTTTTGACAAACTGATATATTTGGATGAAAAGGAACAACACAAGTAAATCTAACCAAGTTCTGCAATTGTTGAAAAACTGTATGTGGCATTACTCAGTGGGATCCTTATTTCCTAAAAAAAGCTGGATGCTTTTGGAGCCCTGGTTTTCTCACCCACCAGGACCAGTCCTGTCTAAAATGTTGTCTAAAGAAGTGGTTTGCACATAATTGCATTTAAGGTCACTGAAGCCAGAAGCAAATGCAGGCACAGCCTTCACTGAGCAGAGACTGATGTTTTATGTCAAAATGACAGCAAATAGAGAAAGCTCCAGTGTTTTACATTTTCTAATGCAAGCAAAAGTGTGGAGCACAGCAGTGAGATCCCACCCAGAGCACTGCATTCAGCCCTGGTGTTCCAGTATAAGGAAGATGTGGACCTGTTCGAGCAGGTCCAGAGGAAGTACACGAGGGTGCCCTGAGGGCTGGGACAGGCTGAGGGATTTGGGGTGTTCAGCTGGAGAAGTGAAGGGTTTAGTGAGACCTTATGGCAACATTTCAATATATAAAAAAAAATTAAAAGAAGCACTTTTTAGCAATCCCTGTAGTGACAGGACCAGAGGCAACAGACGCAACATACGGAAAAAAATGTTCAGTTGAGGGTGGGGAGGCCCTGGCACAGAGTGCCCAGAGGAGCTGTGGCTGCCCCTGGATCCCTGGAAGTGTCCAAGGCCGGGCTGGATGGGGCTTGGAGCAACCTGGGACAGTGGAAGGTGTCCCTGCCCATGGCAGAGGGGGACTGGATCTTCAAGGTCCCTTCTAGCCCAAACCAGTCTGGGGTTGTATGATTCTGGCCTTTCTGTCCTCAAAATTGGTGACCATGCCATAAATTGTCCATTTTCTGACTGGCTGCAGTGTGCTGGCACTGAAAGGAACTACACTTCTGCATTCCATTTTTACACGCCTTCCTTAGCTCAGTAGTTTTATGGCTTTCAATCTGACTTTTAAAATATGAGTTTATAGTGTTTCACCTCTCTCTAAAATGGGTAAGTCTGTAAGAACTTTGCTGTTTGATTAAGTTATCATGCATGAAGAGCCAGAAAAATTTAAGACAATTGTTCATTTAAATTGCTGTTAATTACGTCCTCCTGACATAGTTATTGTACTATACGCACACTTTGGATAAAACTACTGTAGTATCTAATTGAAGTCAAAAATATTTCTGACATTTTAATGAACACACCAATTAGTTTTATTTTACAAGACTTTCAAATGAACCACGGAGGATTAGAAAATGACATTCAAGTTCTGCTTATAATTAAATTACATAACACAGGAGGGGGGAAACTTAGTGTCATGTTAAAGGGATAAAAAAGGTAGGAACATGTTAGCATTTGAGATGTGTTGGAGTAAATAAGATCTTTGTAGAACAGAAACCGTTCTTTTTTTTAACCACTGAAATTTCAGGAAGTCGATGGAATGTCACAGCATCATCGTCACCAGCCACAGATAGCAAGCCTGGGGACTTGGAAGCTATTATGCTGCTCCTTATCAAAGATCCCATTTCCATTTCACTTTTATGGAAATCTTACATAATTATTTGTGGAAGTCAAGTGGAACTTCATAGAGTCAGTGGAGCTGCACTGGGATGAACCAGAAGTGGAAAGACAAAGAGTTGTCTGGACTTCAGACCAATCCTGGTGCTTGTGAGGTTTTCCACATGAGAGCTCAGCTGTAGAAGAGCAGGAATTGAAGGCATTTAAAGCAGTTAAATCAGACATATCGATCCCACACTTGTCCAGCTGTCTGGATGCATTTTGCCAAGCCACAGAAGAAGAGGGCCGGATCACACGTGTGTTCCATGGAAAATGTTCAACGCCAGGGACCCCTTGCTGCAGCAGTAAACTCTTGTCAAAGGAAGGACGAGATGGTCAGACTAGCCCATTTTCCAATGATCAATAGCTCTGTAAAACAGTCAGGACAATGAGGAAAGTAGAGATAAATAGATACACTCAAGTGCACATCCACGCTTTAATACACAGCAAATTGTGCACCCAGAAATCATTAGTCTCTTGAGCAGTTCCTCAAACTCTTTAAGCTTCTTCCTAAGTCTTCAGCCTCTCCCTGTGCTCTCTGCGCTGCAGGAAGTAATCCCCAAAGCACCATCCCGGCTGCACTGGGAGGAAGCGCTGCACTAGAGTCCAAAGTGGCAGCTCGTCCCCTCACTTTCCCTCAGGGGGACTGGGGAGAGAATCACAAGGTACAAGTGAGAAATCTCCTGGGTTGAGATCAAACAGGTTAATAGGGAAAGCAAAAGCTATGCATGTAAGGAAATCAAACCAAGGAATCCATTCCCTGCTTCCCCTGGTCAGGTGTTCAGCAGCTCCAGGAGAGCACGCCCCATCCCTCAGAAAGGTAAATTAGGAAGACAACAACCTACATACTGAACATATGAAATATCTCTTGAGTCACTTCAGTTCACCTGTCCTGGATGTCTTCTCCGAACTTCTGCTGCCCACCAGCCCCTCGCTGCTCGGATGGGTGAGGAGCAGAAAAGGCCTTGGTTCGGTGTGAGGACTTCATCAGCACTGCATCCAGATCCCTGTGTCACCATCACTGCTTCCACATCTCTGTGTCACAAATGGCGCTGCCAGATCCCGGTGTCACCAGCACTGTTTCCCCATCCCCGTATCACCAAGGGTGCTACCAGATCTGTGTGTCATCAACACTGCAGTGAGATCGCTGTGTCACCAGCGCTGCTTCCA
>VWPU01016398.1:5672-18492 GCA_013398955.1 Callaeas wilsoni
TTTCCTTTCCCCCTTTCCTTTCCCTTTCCTTTCCCCCTTTCCTTTCCTTTTCCTTTCCTTTCCCCCTTTCCTTTTCCTTTCCCTTTCCTTTTCTCTTTTCCTTTATTTTCCCTTTCCCCTTTCCTTTCCCTTTCCTTTTATTTTCCTTTTCCGCTTTCCTTTTCCCTTTCCCTTTCCCTCCCCCCAGCAGAGCTGACCAAGAACCTCCACCAGCACAAGGAGCAATCTCCAGCCCAGGATTCCCCCAAACACCCGCCGGAACAGGGAACGCCTCTCCTCGAGAGCGCCCCGCACCCAAACCCCCAGCCCCGGAGGATTTCCTCCCGCTTCTCCCCGAGGCCCCGCACTCACACACTCCTTCTCCCACTTGAGGGAGGTCTCTGTCACCATCCCCTGCAGCCTGGCCTCCAGCCTCCTCTTGTCCGACGCCTGCCGCTGCAGCTCCTGGCTCCTGCTCGCCAGCTCCTGCTGCAGGTTCCTCTTGTCCTCCTCGTAAATCGTGGCCGTCTTCTCCAAGATCTCGATCTGCGGGAAGAGAGGAAGGATTCGGGTGGGAGCGCAGCCCTCCAAGCCAGGAGTTCCTGCTTGTGTTTGCCCTGTAATTATCAATTTTCGATTGTAAATCGCCCGCCTCGGTGGTTTAAAAGCCTCGCCCCACAGGAAAGCGCCCGGCAGAATTCCCCCCAAAATATTTATTCCCGGTGGCGAGGAGTTTGCCGAGCGATCCATTAAAAAAAAAAAAAAAGGGATTTGTGCTCCAAAACGACCCGACCGACCTTGTATTCCAAGGTTTTAATCTTCTTCTCCAGCCGGTCCAGCTCTGTTTTCTGCGTTGTTATGGTTTTCTCCTTCTCAGCCAGTTTTCCTTGGATATAATTTTCCTTGGATGTGACGCTGGAGTCAAATTCTTGCAGCGTCGTTTTCAAGGCGAGAACTGGAAACAATAGTTTATCTTTTATCTTCTCCCTTATCTCCGTCACATCCAAAGCTCTGCTCTTCCCAACCCATTTCAAGCCTAAAATTCCTCAAAAAAAGGTGGAAACGGTCAATCTAAACGAGAAAATTGGGACAGAAGGGATCCCTTGAGGAGCAGAAAGGGCACCAGATCTGAGCTTTGCCCTGATGTTCCGATTTGGGGCAAATTCCTACCGTTTTTGGCAAATTCCTCTGCCAGCATCTGCCTCATTTTGTGGCGCTGCTCCAGGGCCTCGATCAGTTTTGGGAGCGTTTGGTCGTCGTTGATATCCAAGAGCTCGCAGGAAGGCAGGGGAGGGAAGCTCTGGAAAAACAGCTCAGCAGCAGATTGCTCCTCGGGTTCTGCGGGGCGGAAAATCCCGTCAGCAGGGCGGGAAAACTCCGGTGGAAAACGCGGAGAAGAACCGGGAATGGCTGCTGGGAGCGTTCCCAAGGAGGTGATGGACGGGAAAGGGTTAAACGTGACAGCCTTGGCTCCTTGTTTCATTCTAAAGGCAGGCCCTGAACATCCAGGGACATCCCACAATTTCCTTGGCACAGTTTCCTGTCAGGAGCTGCCATACTGGGATCCACGGGTTCATCCCAGCCGCGCGGAATTCCTCGGAAACCTCCCCAGGGACAGAGCGGAGAGGGAAGAGCGGCAGCTCCCAGGGCACCGAGGCTCCTTTGGTGCTGTCAAGGCTCAGAGGAATTGGTTTAAAATTTAATTCCCAGCCTTTGATTCCTAACAGAGAACTCTGCTGGAATCATGGAGCGGTTTGGGTTGGAAAGGACCTTAAAGCGATCCTGTTCCATGGGCAGGGACCTTTCCCACTGTCCCACCTTCCAGCCTGGCCTTGGGCACTGCCAGGGACCCAGGGGCAGCCACAGCTCCTCTGGGAATTCCATCCCAGCCCCTCACAGGGAAGAAATCCTTCCCAATACCCATCTAAATCTCCACTTTTCCACTGGGAAGCCATTCCCCATGTCCTGTCCCTCCATCCCTTATCCCAATCCCTCTCCAGCTCTCCTGGAGCCCCTTTAGGCACTGGAAGGGTCTCTAAACTTTCCCTGAATCCTTCCCTTGTCCAGGCGAACATTCCCAGAGCAGAATTCCCCAGCCCAGCCCTCACCTGCTCCGATGGGGCCACCCCTCAGCTCCAGTTTCCGGGACAGCTCCTCCCGGAACTCCTGGTTCCGGAGGCGCCGGCCCGGGGACAGCCCGCACAGGGGTCTGTCCACAGGCCTGGCCACCTCCACCTCCTGGGTCATCTCTGCAAAGCGCATCACTTGCTGCAAGAAAACGGGGAAAAAACGCCAGGAGCACCCGGATCTGGGACTGGCAGCGGGGCTTGAGTCACCCAAAGTAGGAAAGGAGAAGTTATCCGGCTAAAATCCCAAGCTACGGTTTGGGATCATCTGGAAACCTCCCCCCAAGGAAGCCGCAAAACCTTGGGCAGACGCAGCTGGAATTCTTGGAATAGGAAGGATTAAGCACTCAAATTCTTGGAATTAAATAAGGATTAAACACTTAAATGTGGCTCCACGGAATTCTCTGAGGAAGGAAACCTTTCCCACTTTCCAAGGTAGGAGCGGGTGTAACCTCAACAGGAAAAACAAGACCTGGAGGGATAAATACGTTTTTATCCTCCAAAATTATAATCAAGCGCTCAAACCACAATTATTATTCCCTGTATCCCTTGGAGTACAAGCATCCAGGAAAAAGCAGGAGAAGAAGAGCAGGAGGGAATGGAAAAAGGGAATTTACCAGGCTTTCCTCGTAGTCCTCAGCCTTGGGATTCACGCACACGATCATCCGAACTTTCCCTTCTCCATCGAAATAGTTCTTGAAGAGATGAGTCAGCTTGGAATCTCTGTATGGAACCATCTGGGAACAAAGGCCAGGGAACATCCAGTGAGATTTCCTCATCCCGGACCTCAAATTCCAGGATCGTTAGGGAAGGGGTGTCCACCTTGTTTGTTCCGTACAACTGGTTTTCCCGGAGAACCTCGATGCACATCCTTAATGTCATCAGCGACTGGTTGATGTTCCCTAAAAACAGCAGACACAGGACAAAAAACCTCCATGAGCAGCGCTCGGACCACGTTCCCAAATTAATTCAGAAGAATAAACAGCCTAATTAGCAATATTTGTTGCAGATAATTGCTGTAATTAATTGAAGTGGCAGAAGTGCTGCTGCAAACTTGTGGCTTCCAAACGGGAAGATTTGAGGCCATCAAATCCTAACTGATCCTAACAGAGCACTCCAAGAACTCCTGGGATTCTTCCCTAGGAGGCGGGATTAGCAGGAGCTTAATTAGCAGGGTTAATTAGCAGGGTGCTTCAGGGGGTTCCTACCTGCCTCCCGCAGCCTGTTCCCTTCGGCTTTGGTCCTGTTGGTTCTCTCGCTTCCCGCCAGATCCACCAGGGACAGCTGGCTCAGGGTGATCTGCTCCTTTCCCTGGGACACAGAACAAATCCCGGGAGCCCGGATCCCTCAATATTCCCTCTAAAGGGCGGGGGGCAGCTCATCCCAAAAACCGCTTCCCAAGCTCATCCCAAAAACCGCTTCCCGAGCTCATCCCAAAAACCGCTTCCCGAGCTCATCCCAAAAACCACTTCCCGAGCTCATCCCAAAAACCGCTTCCCAAAACTCATGCTGGATACCAGCTCAGAGGGATTGGTGCAGTCCAGAGAGCAGTACAGCTTTTTTCCCAGAAAAAGCTTTTTTTTGGGGGGGAAGTTTGGCAGATCCCTCTGCCTCGGGCCACAGGGTTGAAAGCTGCTGGATCATTTGAATTCCCAACATTTCAGATTGCCAACAAAGGAAAATGCGAAAACCAAAGGAATCAGCAGCTTCCCCCTCTGTGTTGACGCCTAATTTTATGACGAACTCCAAACCTGAGGCACGGGAGGTGTTTCAGAATTCGGAGGGGGAAAAAGCCACAGAATTCTGAGGGGAAAAGGCCACAAATTCTGAGGGGAAGGGCCATAAAATTCTGAGGGGAAGGGCCACAAAATTCTGTGGGGAATAGGCCACAGATTGTGTGGGGAATAGGCCACAAAATCTGTGGGGAAAAGGCCACAGATTCTGACGGGAAAAAGCCAAGAATTCCGAGGGAAAAGGCCAAGAATTCCGAGGGGACAAGGCCACAGATTCTGAGGGGAAAAGGCCACAAATTCTGAGAGGAAGGGCCACAAAATTCTGAGGGGAATAGGCCCAAATTCTGAGGGGAAAAGGTCACAGATTCTGAGGGGAAAAGGCCACAAATTCTGAGCCACGCGAGCTGTTCCCAAGGTAAATTCCATAAAGTTCCCCGGAATAACCCGGAACGCACCTGGAGCACGTTGTCCCCATCCGCATCCAGAGGCGCCTGCGCCAGTTTGATGATGAACACGGAGTGGGAGCGGCTGGATTCCCGGTTCAGCTGCGTGTTGGCGATGCGCCGCTTCTTCTGCCCTGCTCAGACAGCCCCCAATTCCCACAAAAATCCTGCTGTTTCCCACAATTCCCACCTGCTCCAGCATCAGTGTGAGGGATTTCACAGCTGGCATATTGGGAAAGGTCGGGAACGGGGAGGCCCCGAATGCCCGGAGAAGCCGTGGGCGCTCCAGCCCTGGAAGTGTCCAAGGCCGGGCTGGATGGAGCTGACCCTATGGAATCTCCTTGCTCATGGATAACGTTAGAGGTGCTGGGATGTGGGATCAGCCCTGAATTCCAAGATTTACCTCTCCAAAAGACTTCAAAAGCTTCCTCCGTGGATTTGACCTCCACTTCGGTGCAGCCCGTCACGTACATGTTGTGGTTCTGGTCTTCCCGAAGAATTTTGGACTGGGGGGGTCTTTGGGAAAGTTGGGAAAGAGGAAAAACAAAGAAATCCCGTTAGAGCGGAGTTTTCTCTGCAGCTTCCGGGCATGCAGGTTTTCTTGGAGGGCAAAATTCAGGGGGAAAAAGGTCAAAATTCGGAGGGAAAATTCAGAATGTGGAGGGAAAACGTCACGAGTCAGGGGGAACAGGGCAACATTCAAAGGAAAGAGGTCAAAATTCTGAGGGGAAAAGGCCAAAAACCTGAGGGGACAAGGTCGAAATTCTGAGGGGAAAAGGCCAAAAACCTGAGGGGACAAGGTCGAAATTCTGAGGGGAAAAGGCCAAAAACCTGAGGGGACAAGGTCGAAATTCTGAGGGGAAAAGGCCAAAAAAAATTGGGAGAAAAGGCCAAAAAAAATCTGGGGGAAAATGTCCTAAATAGGGGGAAAAAGCATCAAAAATTCTGAGGGAAAAGGCCAAAAAATTCCAGGGGAAAAGGCCAAAAAATTCCGGGGGAAAAGGCCAAAAATTCTGGGGGAAAAGGTCAAAAATTCCAAGGGGAAAAGCAAAAAAATCTGAGGGAAAAGATGAAAATTCTGAGGGAAAAACATCAAAAATACAGGGGGAAAAGGCCAAAAATTCTGAGGGAAAATGGTCAAAAACCTGAGGGGAAAATGGTCGATTATCCACATAAAAGCTGGAAGAGGGAATACAGGACACGGACACACAGCCAGGATTAGCGACACTCCAGCTACCGCTCTAATTAGCAGCTAATTAATTGCAATTAATTGCTTTGGTGGCAGCTATTGCTTTTCTACAAGCACACAGAAGCAAGGAGAGCATCCTAGATTTCCTAGGAAAGCGAGGAAAGGCAGGGAATTTTCTGCTTCTACTCAAGGAAAATGGCACTGGAATAATGGGAATAACACGCCGGACACATACACAAAGTCTCCATTTCTCACAGGAGTGTTGCAACTGTTCCACCTACCAAAAAAACGGGGAAAATGATTAAATCCTTGGTTTCTGCCTCAAATCTTTCCATATCCACGCACAGCCGCTTCCACAGGGAGAAATCATCCAAGATTTTTTTTTTTTTAGGATGGGTTTTGGGAATAAGCACCAAGCCACTGAGTGGTTTAAAAGCATTCCCAGAGATTCAAATCCTTTCGGAATGAGGACCCTGGAGACAGCTCCCGGTTTGCTTTGCCCTCGTTAGTCTTTGTTAATCAGCCACTCCTTAACGAACACAGGATGGGCGCCTTTAATGCCGCTGGAATTTCAATACACGGATTCCAAGAGGAATCTGCAGATTTTTTCCTACTCATTTTAGGCATGACAAGTGCACACCTTTGGAAAAATATCCCTGGTTTCACGAGGAGACAATTAATTTCTGGTTTTAAGAGAATTACTCCTGTCAAGTGGAATAATACGGAAATACAGAGCACCAAACCAGTGTTTTTCCCTGTTTCCAGAGGAAAAAAGCTATGGAACGGCTTGCTCCAAGTTGAAATCACCTGTTAGAACAGCGGGAATAGATTGGGAATTTCGGCGGGATCCAACTGCCTAATTAATTCAAGATTTGCGTGTTAATCACCCGTGCTAAGGAGGAAGGGAGCACCCTGGCCATGAGTACTGAAATATTCCTGTCTGGACTCCTTCCCATGCGTATTTAACAGCCATTCCCAGGAATTCTGAGCCAGGCTCCCTCAGAGATCCTACAAAAGGCCCCCCTGGCCTGGGAACGTGGGAATTCCCAAACCCCCTTGGCTTTGAGGAGCTCCAAGGAGATCACGGACGTCGATGAAGGACAAGGACACCGCAGCCGTTGGCCCCATCCCGGGCCGATTCCCAACCCCAGGCTAGGAAAACCCCGGATTCCCAAACTCACTTGGGTTTGATGGATTCGAAGGGAGCCTCCTCCAGCAGGTCGTAGATGTAGTTGTTGTAGATCTCGATGTAGGACACGAAGACGCCGTAGACGTTGTCCTCATCCACCTCCTCTGCCCTGCGGCGGTCCTGGACGTCGATCATGTCCGCAAACTCGGGATCCAGCTGTCTCCTGCGGGGAACGAAGGGATTGCGACGGAATTCCCGGGAGCCGGGACCTGCCGGGGCAAATCTGCAGGGTTGGGGTAGGGAAATGCTCAAACGTGGCAAAATTCTGCTTCCTGGGGGGTGTCCTGTGCAGGGCCAGGAGCTGGAATTCCATGATCCAACAGAGGAAATTCCACCGTTGGAATTCCATGATCCAGCTGAGGAAATGCCACTGTTGGAATTCCATAAATCACTTGAGGAAGTTCCATGGTTGGAATTCCACGATCCAACTGAGGAAGTTCCACCGTTGGAATTCCATAAATCACCTGAGGAAGTTCCATGGTTGGAATTCCACGATCCATCTGAGGAAGTTCCACGGCTGGAATTCCATGATCCAACTGAGGAAATTCCACAGCTGGCATTCCATGATCCAACTGAGGAAATTCCACAGCTGGCATTCCATGATCCAACTGAGGAAGTTCCACCATTGGAATTCCATGATCCAACTGAGGAAGTTCCACGGTTGGCATTCCATGATCCAACTGAGGAAGTTCCATGGTTGGCATTCCATGATCCAACTGAGGAAGTTCCATGGTTGGCATTCCATGATCCAACTGAGGAAATTCCACGGCTGGAATTCCATGATCCAACTGAGGAAATTCCACGGTTCTACGGAAATATCTCCGAATGGAACTTCGCAGGATCCTCACTCAACACCACGGGGTTTTTAGTCCTGGCTTAACAGGTACAAAACCACACTAGGTCTGCCTGTCTAAATAATTGCTCAAACCACATGGAATATGCTCATTTTCCATAAATATTTAATTAATTATTATTATTATTAATATCCTTGCCCATGGGGTGAGATCATCTTTGAGGTCCCTTTCAAATTCTGAGGCAAATGGGCCAANGACTAGGTCTGCCCGTCTAAATAATTGCTCAAACCACGTGGAATACGCTCATTTTCCATATTTTATTTATTATTATTATTATTGTTATTATTAATAATATTTCTGCCCATGGGGTGAGATCATCTTCGAGGTCCCTTTCAAATTCTGAGGCAAATGGGCCAAAAATTCTGAAGGGATGAGCTCAAAATTCTGTGGGGAATAGGTCCAGAATTCTGAGGGAAAAGGCCACAAATTCTGAGGCGAATAGGCCACAAATTCTGAGGGAAAAGGTCACAAATTCTGAGGGGAAAAAGCCCCACAAATTCTGAGGGGGAAAAGCCACAGAATTCTGTGGGGAAAAGGGCACAAATTCTGAGGGGGAAAAGCCCCACAAATTCTGAGGGGGAAAATTCAGGAAAAAAAGCTACGGAATCACTTTTTCCACACTGAAATCACCAGTTACAATGGCAGGAAGAGATTGGGAATTTCAGTGGGATACAATTGCCTAATTAATTAAAGATTCGCCCATTTCTTCCCCCAATTTTTCCTTCATTTCTTCAAGGGAAGAGCCCAAGAGAAGTTAAGCTCTATTTCCAGGGAATAAATTCCCTCCGCTATTCCCAGAGGCACTCACTTCCCAGCTGGAGTTTTTGGGACGGGCAGGGCCTCTCTCCTCTGGCGTTCCAGCAGCGCATCCACCTCACTCTGCACATCCACCCCGTTCTTGTCATCCAGCTTGAAAACCTGAGGGAAAAACCAGGAATTTCAGCCAACTCCAACATCCAGGTGGTGGCCACCAAAGCATGAGTTGATGGATTAATTAGTCTGATCAGGCTGGTATTAATTCATTAATATCCTTCACTGGCACTCAACCCAGCAAGATCTGACAGAAACCACTTCCAAAATAATATTTTATAAAAGCTCCCAAGGATGAGAATTCCAGGATGATTTCAGTATTTTTAGATGCCAAAAATCCCAAGGGAGGGGATTCCAGGATTTTTAAGTGTATTTAGATCCAAAAATCCTAAGGGAGGGAATTTCAGGACTATTTAAGTGTATTTAGATCCCAAAATCCCAAGGGAAGGAACTCCAGGATGATTCCAATGTATTTAGATAACAACAGTCGCAAGGGAGGGAATTTCAGGATTATTTAAGTGTATTTAGATCCCAAAATCGCAAGGGAGGGAATTTCAGGACTATTTAAGTGTATTTAGATCCCAAAATCCCAAGGGAGGGAATTTCAGGATGATTTCAGTGTATTTAGATCCCAAAATCCCAAGGGAGGGAATTTCAGGATGATTTCAGTGTATTTAAATCCTAAAATCCAAAGGGAGGGAATTCCAGGATTATTTCAGTGTATTTAGATCCCAAAATCCCACAGAATTCTGGGATAAGCCTCCCATCTCTGTTGTTTGGTTGACAGGGTGGTGACCAAAGCTTGGACTCGATCCTGGAGGTCTTTCCCAACTTTAACGATCCCGTGATTTTGGACATGGATCCCTGTGGCTTTTGGATCTCGTGGAGCTCATCCCAGACCTCAGAGAGACTCCTCTTTATTAATTATTTTTAGAGTTAATTAAAGAACTAACGACTCTTTTAAGGATAACCACAGATCTTCATCCAAGCTTGGCCCTGCTCCTCACATCCCAACGGGAAGAACATTAAATCCCAAATCCTTCCACCTCTCACACGCCGCCGCTCCCAGAGGGAGAAACCATCCAAGATTTTTCCTAGGATGGGCTTGGGGAACAAGCACCGAACCACTGGATGGTTCCCAACCACTCCCAGAGATTCCCTCATTCCGGAACGAGGACCCCGGGGCTGGGGTTTTTCCCTTTTCCAAGCGCCTCCAGCGCCAGGCCAGGTTTGTTGGGAGCAGAAATCCAGGGATTTTGGGGCTGCGCGGAGGATTCGGGGAGCCACTCACGAATCTCTTGGCCTGGAAGGGGCCGATGCTGTTGAAGATCATGGCCAGGCAGCGGGGCAGGAGCCCCCCGTCCCCAGGAGACCCCGTCATGGTGTGGGTCTTCCCGCTGCCCGTCACTCCGTAGGTGAACAGGAGACCTGGGAATACAGGGAAAGCGGGAAATCAGCGGGATTTGGGGGGGAAAAAACAACCCCAAAGCCCCGCCTCGCTCCAATGTTCCACACAAGCGGAAGCGGCGGCGGCTCTCGCGGGTCGTCGCAGCTGGGACCATCCATCGTCCTCTCCAAGGCGCGCAGATCAGCCCTGTCCCATCCCGGGAGCGTTCCAGGCTGGACGGAGCCTGGAGCACCCTGGGACTGCGGAAGGTGTCCCCGCCCACGGGACTGGAACCATCCCAACCCATCCCAGGAGGAATCCACGGCGGGGTGAGAGCGTTTCCGAGGGAAAACTCGGAAACTCCTCCTGGTGAGGAGCTGAGCCGCAATTCCGAGCCGTGAAATCCCGGGAACGGGGGGCCGCGGAAGGCGCGCGGGACCGGAGCCTGCCTCACCGTTCTTGCCCCGGATCAGATCCTCCACCAGCGGCTTGGCCACCACGTCGAAGAGCTCCTTCTGCGCCACCAGCGTGCCGAACACCTCCTTGAAGGAATACTGCGTCTGCCACGAGAGGGAAAAGCACCCCGGACACGCGGGATGGTCCAGAAGGATCCCAGGGATTCCCGGCGTGATCCTCAGGCTGGAGCCCCTTCGAGCTCCCACCGCAACCCAAAGCAACGCCCACCACGGCCAGAGTGGAGCTGCTCCCTCCTCGAATTTTATCTCTTTCGGGTCTTTTTCCCATCCTAAAATTCAATCTCCTTCTTTACAGAACGGATCCGGTCATTTTTCCCACCAAAACCCTCGCTTAGGTAAATCCCTTTTTAATTTAATTTAATCTGAAGCTTCTGAGCAGAGCCTCACTTAAAGAATCTGCTGTTTGCCCGTTGCCTTGGGGTGATTCCGTGAGAATTCGGCGTTCCCCATCCCCTGCTCAATCTCTGGGGTGCCTCTAAATTGGAGAGGCGGGAGAGAGGAGCCGAGAGAGCTCTCCAGAGCGGCCAGCTTGACTTTGGAATTAAAATATTTCCATTCTTTTCTCTCCCGATTCTGACAACATTTGTTAGTTAGAGGACTTTTGCTCGCCATTCTCTTCGGCTTTCAGTGGCGAAAGGACTGTGATCTGCCTCAGTGGCTTCTGTCCCTTTTTGGGCTGTTTTTGGCTCATTTTTTCATCCGGGACCAGCTCCCATCTCCGGCCCTGCTCGGCGGGACCCTCCAAGGGGGATCGTCGGACCCTGCCCGGCCCGGCCCAGCTCAGGACTGCAGGTTTTACCTACAGAAAGAACTCTAAAATCCACAGTCCTCTTTTAGGGAATGAGGGAGGGGGTTCCAATATCCTTTTTGCCCCGGGGGACTCTGTTTGTTAAATAAATCATTTTTTTCACTTTCACTCCAGAGATTATTTTCCCACTCCTCCCATGGGGGAGGCGCTGCCGGGGCCTGCTTGCCTGGCAGGCAGGAGAGGGAGACAGAGACGCCCCTTTTTGGGTTGTTTCCCCTGGATTTGTGTCCAGCCCGGCACACCTGATTTATTTAAACCTCTGAAGATCCCCTAACGCGCCTCCCGTGAGAATTTTCCAGCTGAAACTGGGAGCAAAACATTCCCTGTCCCAGCTGACATTCCCCCCCAGGGAAGCCGTGGATTCCCCGTCCCTGGAAGTGTCCGAGGCCAGGCTGGAGCAACCCGGGATGGTCCGGAGGTTTCCCTGCCCACGGAATGGGAGGAATGGGATGAGCTTTAAGGCCCTTCCCACGTATTTCATGGTTTAGGAAGCGATGTTTTTTTGCTATGGATGGGTTTTTGGGATGAAAAAATCCTGATTTTGCACTCCGCAAGAGTCCCACAAACCACGGGAAAACCCGGGAGAGCAGGGAAAAGGAGCTGGATGCTCAACTCATGGAATTCCAGGACGGTTTGGGTGGGAAGGGACCTTCAAGATGATCCCATTTCCAAGGGCAGGGACACCCCCCATGAAGCCAGGCTGCTCCAAGAACACTCCCAGGGACGGGGCACTGCTTCCCGGGGAATTCCCGGCAGGAATCCCCGTACCTCCCAGTAGTCCCCGTTGCGGAACACCCGGTAGCCCTCGGGGGGGTGGATCTGCACCGTGGTCTCGTTGATGACCTCGATGCAGCATTCCTGGTCCGGCCGGCTCAGCGGCCGCACGCGGCAGTAAACCTGGAACGAGAGGGAGTGGGAATGAGGGGAATTGGGAATGAGAGGTGGGGACGAGAGGGATTGGGAATAAAAGACGGGAATGAGGGGAACAGGGATGAGCCCGGCAGTAAACCTGGAACGAGAGGGATTGGGAATAAAAGACGGGAATGAGGGGAACAGGGATGAGCCCAGCAGTAAACCTGAAACGAGGGGAATTGGGAATGAGGGGAACTGGAACGAGCCTGGCAGTAAACCTGGAACGAGAGGAATTGGGAACGAGGGGAACAGGGAAGAGCCCGGCAGGAAACCGGGAACGGGAGGGAGTGGGGATGAAAGAGGGGGAAGAGGGGGACAGGGATGAGCCCGGCAGTAAACCGGGAACGAGAGGGATTGGGAACGAGGGGAACAGGGAAGAGCCCGGCAGGAAACCGGGAACGGGAGGGAGTGGGGATGAAAGAGGGGGAAGAGGGGGACAGGGATGAGCCCGGCAGTAAACCGGGAACGAGAGGGATTGGGAACGAGGGGAACAGGGAAGAGCCCGGCAGGAAACCGGGAACGGGAGGGAGTGGGGATGAAAGAGGGGGAAGAGGGGGACAGGGATGAGCCCGGCAGTAAACCGGGAACGAGAGGGATTGGGAACGAGGGGAACAGGGAAGAGCCCGGCAGGAAACCGGGAACGGGAGGGAGTGGGGATGAAAGAGGGGGAAGAGGGGGACAGGGATGAGCCCGGCAGTAAACCGGGAACGAGAGGGATTGGGAACGAGGGGAACAGGGAAGAGCCCGGCAGGAAACCGGGAACGGGAGGGAGTGGGGATGAAAGAGGGGGAAGAGGGGGACAGGGATGAGCCCGGCAGTAAACCGGGAACGAGAGGGATTGGGAACGAGGGGAACAGGGATGAGCCTGGCAGTAAACTGGGAACGAGAGGAATTGGGAATAAAAGATGGGAATG